>JAXGGA010001317.1:0-157945 GCA_038373865.1 Uloborus plumipes | reverse complement strand
GTTGGAAACACACACATACATTGAAGTAAGAGATCATGCAAATTGTTGGAAATTACTTGTTCATTTTTCATCGATGTGTATGGAATCTCATTGTGGTCCCAAATTAAAGTTTTAGGCATCAGAAACCTGTTTTTTTTTTTAATTAGTATTTCTTAATCATGACGGTATTTTGTGTTTAAAAAAAGTAGCAAATATATGCAGCATTTCTTCCGTTTACTTGACCTGCATTTTTTGTCAGGTTAAATCCTTCTTAGCATTACGATAATTGCACCAATATCCTTCACGCCTGGAGGGGAAAAAAGAAAATTTTAATTTGTTTAAAAGTTTATTTGTTTTGAGCAAAATTAGATGTAATAACGTTCAATGTATTTTTCCACTGAGTACTTAAGATAGTTATTAACTAAGACTATTTTTGAGTAAAAACCTGAAAAAGCGACGTTTAAAAACACAAATAGGTGGATCAAGCTAATGTTCTCAAATTAAATTCTAATTTTTCTGTAACTTCGAGGCCTTCCCTTCAACACATTTTGGCTCCTATTGAGAGTTCCTTCAAAAACAGTAAATTAACACCCACACAAAAGGAGTCCATAAGGCACCTTATAATCAACAATGTTTCATTTAATTCAAATTCTCAAGTTAGTAGTAACCTTTCACCACGGGAAAAAAGAAGTTTGCGCGAGATTTCTTCCAACAATAATTTGATTATAACTAAAGCTGACAAAGGGGGGCAGATTGTAATTATGGATAAAAACAAGTACATTTCCGGGGTCAACGACCTGCTTCAAGATGGCCCGTACACTCAATTAAAACAAGATCCTTCATCAACTGAGTTAAAAACTGTTCGTAATGCTATCAAGACAAGCCAACTGTTTTCTAACCGCACTAATTTAATTCCTTTAGTTTCACACTGTGCCAGATTTTACGCCTTACCTAAAGTCCATAAGATTGGAGTTCCCTTGAGACCTATCGTTTCTAACATTGGCACCGCTTCTTATGGGTTGGCCAAGTTTCTCACTTCCAAGTTTACCCCATTACTTGAATCCAACACTCATTCTGTCAAAAATTCAATAGAATTTGTCAACATCCTTCGTAGGTTCAAACCCAACAATTTACTTATGGTTTCTTTTGATGTCAAATCTCTTTTCACCAACGTACCTGTTATTGAAGCTTTGAAGTGTCTGAAAAACAGACTCCTTGAATTTCACCACACTGACCGCGAAATTTTTGAACTTGTTAATCTGACTGAAACTTGCCTTAAACACATACCTTTGTCTTTGGGGGTACATTCTATCAACAAATCGAAGGGCTTGCTATGGGTAACCCCTTAAGTCCTGTCTTAAGTGAATTGTATTTGGATTATTTTCAACAAAAACTCTTTCAATTATTTGATTTTCCACTTTGGCTTAGATACGTCGACGATACTTTTACCCTTTTGGACGGCACAGCGGAAATAGTTCCTGTGGTTATTGATTTAATGAACTCCATTGATCCCAACATTCAGTTTACTGCCGAACTTGAAAGTAATAATTCTTTGCCCTTTTTGGACGTACTCATTTCAAAAAACAATAACCAATTTTCCACTACCGTTTACCGAAAACCATTTGCTGTTTGTCTTCCTCCACATTCTCGCTCCTGTCATCCCATAAAACAAAAAATGTCTGCTTTTTACACGTTTGTTAACCGCGCTATTAATATATGTTCCGACAAATCACTTCTCAATGATGAACTTAATTTCTTAAGGAGTGTGGCCGTTGACAGAGGTTATTCTTATCAAATCATTGACAATGCTTATAATAAACTTTCGAACCGCAGTACATCCCACAAAAAACCCAGTGTTCCTTCCACCAATTTCGTTGTCTTACCATTTTATTCAAAAATCTCTCCTCGCATTTCCAGAATACTCAGCAAGTTCGATTTTCATGTCATTTACAGACCCATCAACAAACTAACTTTTTCCAAGTTAAAAGACCCCATCCAACCATTTGATCAGTGGGGCATTTATCATATAAAATGTGAATGTCAAATTGGTTACGTCGGACAGACCCGAAGGGCGCTAAAATTTAGGTTAAAGGAACATGAAAATTATGTTAAAAAGAAAGAACTCTCAAAATCCTCAATCGCGAAACACTGTTGGGAAATGGGCCATAGATTTGTTTTCTCCGAAGCTAAAATTATTTGCAGACCTTCAACTGTTGGCGAGTTGGATTTCTTAGAAGCCTTTCATGTTCATAAAAATTTAAGTAATATTTGTAACGAATCTTTTGCAGTTCCACACATCTCGCCAATTTTACTTCATGCTACAGTGCCTAGAAGGAGGCACCTCCTTCTAGGCACTGTATTCATGCTTTTAAATTTTCTGACAACGCAACGCCAAATCAGGACTCGGCACACGCTGACACCTGATTGGCCTAGCTTTTGCTCCTTTGCTATTTAAACTCTCCCGGCACTTTGTTTCTTTCCATTTCTTGCTTGGCGCTGAAGAAGGAAGCTTTAGGCTTTTGAAACATGTTCGCCAATTTTAACTTCATCTATTTGTGTTTTTAAACGTCGCTTTTTCGGGTTTTTACTCATTTTAACACAAAGTGAACTGCTTTTAAGACTATTTTTATTTGATACTTCTTTTAAGGGTACGTTTTGTTAACTGATCTTCTAGTTTAGAGCATTTTATTGATATGAATCGTTTCATACCCAATGGCTAAACGCAGTAGAGAAGGGAGGGTATCCAAAAGAAGTATATGATTAGTATTTTACGTAGCTCAATTCGTCATTTGATGGGCCGCCAAAACTGCATTGCGACTGCACACCAAACCTGTAAGTCCGCCACTAATCATATCTAAAATAATGCCAATAATAAGGCCTACGATATCGGTGTGCGCATTAAGAATACAAAAGATTTTTTTGGGGGATATAAGGAAAACTAATGTCGGATAAATACATTGTTCGTTCAGTACTCTTACACTGCAAAAAATTAGCTGTTTTTACCGTATAATACTGGCAGCAAAGGTTCCAGTTTAAAACTGTAAACGCATAGTAATATAGTGCACAGGGGTGCCCATCCCCTCCAAGCTCAATGGCGCAAATTCCCTCCCTCCCTAAATTTTTAACAACTTTATTGTGCTTTTTATTTTTATTCCTCTTTCTATTTTATTTATTTTTTTTAATATAATTTTTTAAAAAATATTATTTATTTTTTAAAATATTTTTTTTTTTTTTGAATTATAACTATTATTTTTTAAAAATATAAAATCAATTTTTTAAAAGTACTAAGTATGCACAGAATAGAATCGCTTTTTCTCTTCCAGACATTCCAAGCACACACACACACTAAACAAACAAACAAATAAATAAAAAAAAAAATAAGAAAGAAATAATTGAAATTAAAAAAATAAATTAATAAATAATTTTTATTTAAAAAAATCAGTGAATACTTTAAATTAAAAAATAAATAAATAATAAGTTTTAAAAAATCCCCCTGTAGTGTCCGGCACCCCCAACGTAGAATTATAATCGACCTCTCGCTCCTGGTCGCATGGGTTAGTTTAGCCTGGTGCTCCCGTGCGAAGGAGGAGAGGGATGTTTTTCGGAAGACGGACCCCCGAGGTCAGAGAGAGAGGAGCGAAGTTGAATGCTGCCTCTGTGTGTTGGGTCATAGCAAAGTGAATGTGGTTGTTTTATGATTATTGTGTATATAGTGTAGCCCGAAAGCAGAATACTGCTAAATCGGCGACGTACGTCGCAGAACAGACATCGGGGCAGCAGAACAATTCTGTTTAAAATTGAGCAACCAAAAAAAAAAAAAAAACGAATTTTTTCACAAGAGAATCGTAGGGGCGCAGGTTTTCAATTTAAGTTTTGCAGGTCTTCACATTTTATCCGCAGAACTTCAGTGACCACACTTCGTAGCATATATTAGATATTCAGTTATGTTTAAAACCATGTTTCCTCATGACGGGATCGCGGGGACGCAAGCTTTGCTTGAAATTCTTCGGTCTTTCACATTTTGGCCGCAGAACTTCAGTGACGAAGCGTGTAGTACAAATAGTTTTTCAAATTATGTTTAAAACAATTAATTCTTCTGCGTTAAAGAGTCGCGGGGAGCGGAATTCGTTTGAAGTTCTGCGGGGGGCCTACACATTTTATCCGCAGAACTTCAGTGACGAAACTTGCGGTACAAATTAGATATTCGACAATGTTCAAAACATTTTTTTTCTTCGTGAGAGAATCGCGGGAGGGAGGGGGGTACTCGCCTGAAGTTTCGCGGTCTTTCACATTTCGGCCGCAGAACTTCAGAGACGAAACTTGCAGTGCATATCAGTTATTCAAATGATATTTAAAACTATTAACTCTTCCTGTTGAGAGAATCGAGGGGCACAGACTTCGTTTAAAGTTCTACGGGCTTTCACATTTTGGCCCTGAACGTCAGCAACGAAACTTCCAGAACAAATTAGCTTTTCAAATTTTCTTTTTAACAATAAATCGGTACTCATGAATAAATGGCAGGAGGGGGGGGGGTGTTCACTTGAAGTTCTCATTACGTTTTGACCGCAGAACTGCTGTGACGAATCTTACAGAACAAATTAAGATTTAAAATAATTTTTCCTACGGAAGAATCGAGGGGACACAAGCTACGTCTGTAGTTCTGCGGGCCTTATCATTTTGACAGCAAATTAGTATTAAAAACAATTTTTTCTGTGAGAGAATCGCGGGGGCAAAGCTTTGTTTTTAGTTCTGCAGCATTTCACATATTGCCGCAGAATTGCACTTACGGAACTCGCAGTGAAAATTATTTATTCAAATGATGTTTAAAACAATTTTTTTGCGTAAGAGAAACGCGGTGTGGAGGGGGGGGGGTCTCCTTTCAAGTTTTTCGGGATTTCACATTTTGGCCGCAGAATTTCTGACGGAGCTTGAGCTAAAAATAGTCCTTCAAATTATTTTAAAACAATTTTTCCGCTAAAGAGAATCGCGGGGACGAAGTAATTAGATTTGAAACAAATAACTTCATGCTAAAATAAGCATCCCCCTCCCCCCAATCGGAAAAATGTTTTTTAACATTTGTTCTGCGATCCGGAAATTAGTTAAAATCCCAATAGCCGAGCTTGAACTTATAGAACTTGAGTTTTTTGAACTGAATTTCTGAACCGGTGATGAAGTATATATATGGTAAGCATTAATAACATGATTATAAATATATTTGTCAAACTAAAGCATTTAAAATATCTATATATATAAAAGAAAGTCGTGTTAGTTACACTATTTATAACTCAAGAACGGCTGTACCGATATGGCTAAAAATTGGTGAGTAGGTAGCTTAGAGCCAGGAGACGGACATAGGCTATAATTTATGTGTGTCAGTTACATAAAGAGAAAAAATGTCTTACGGACTTCGAATTTTAACGAAGCCTTTTTTGACACCTCCATGGCTGAGCGACATAAAGCACACGTTCTGGCAGTTTCCGGAGCGCAGTAAACAGGTTGTAAGTTAGCGGTGCGTTGAGTGTTATTTGACTTTTTGTGAAGTAAATTATAAACAAACGCGTTACTTCTCTTGAAATTTATATGTGATAATCTGTCAGAAACGATTGCTCATTCCGAGGATCCCGCTGATCCCGACCGATATGCCGTTTGAATTTAAAAGACTTCAATTTCCGATCCGTCTTGCATTTGTCATGACCATCAACAAATCACAAGGCCAATTCTTAAAAGTTTGTGGTTTGATTCTAAAACATCACTGTTTAATTATATGTGGCATGTTCACGGGCCGGAAGACCATCTGCGTTGTTTATTTTTGCGCCTGATAATAAAACAAAACATGTTGTGTATCACAAGGTACTTAAGTGAAGAGTAACCTATGTACTGAAATGCAGAAACAATAATGAATGATTAATGTAGGTACTTAATTTTTTTTTGTATTTTCTAATAGTAAAAAACTTAATAAATTCAAAAATTTGCTTATTTATTGCCTTTAAGGCGGAACAGAGTTCGCCGGGTCAGCTAGTAAATTAATAAAAATAAAGTAGAAGTATTTGCTAACTTATGAAATCTTTCTAATTCAAACTCTTCATAGAAAAATGAACCAGGGTGGGCCTCATTCTTTTCTTATGGTAGTTAATTTGAACTGTTGGATGTTCAATCTGTTACAGTCGATTTCATGATGAAAAAAAGAGATTTTTTCTTGAAATTGCAGACAGACTTACTGTTTGAGGCTGTTTATTCCACTTTATGCTTGTTCTGTGATTCTAACTTTTCTTTGTGATCATGAAGATATTTTAAAGGCTTATTTGTCCACTCTGTTACACAAAGTGATCAAAATATTTAATATAATTCGATAAATGAGTCATGAACTAGTTATTTACACTTCATTATACACAAAAAATTGAAACTCAATAAAAAAAATATGATTAGTTGGTGGAAATTATTTCAATTGATAATATTAATATAAGTAAAGAGTTTCAGACATGATTTGTACCATTATATATATATATATATATATATATATATATATATATATATATTCAATTTGGTTGTGTTTCATTAAATTCTAAATTGCAGTACATTATATGAAAAAATAAGAAAACACTTTTTGGTAACATTTTGACGGTAAATATATAATGCATAAATCTATCTTGCAGAACAATTTTGGGCAAATAATTTTGCGTTGCAGAACATCACTAAGTATTCTGCTTTGGGGTAGTGTAGTATAGTTAAATGTTGTGTACAGACCAATAAAGGTGAAGTGATTTAAAGAATAGTGTGTGCAATCGATGAGTTCATCTTAACAGTAACGAACTAAAGCGAGTAACGGTATGGAGAAGGCCGTACTCGCTACACCCCCCTCCCCCCAAACATTTTGCTGGCGCAACTTGCGATATAATCCCTCCTGTGGGCACCCCTGATAGTGCGAAACTAGCAATTTTACAGTTTATTACCGTAAAATTAGCAATATTACCATAAAATTAGCTGTATTATACTGTAAAAGCAGCAGTATAATACTAGCAGCGGAGGTTCAAGTTTAAAACTGTAAAATGTACACACTAATAAACTGTGAAACTAGCAATTTTACATTTTATTACTGTAAACAAGCAATTTTACAGTCTACTACTGTAAAACTAGCAATTTTACAATTTATTACTGTAAAATTAGCAACATTACCATACAACTAGCTGTATTACACCATAAAAACAGCAGTATAATATTGGCAGCAGAGGTTCCAGTTTAAAACTGTTCAATGTGCACAGTAATAAACTGTGAAACTATAGCAATTTTACAGTTTATTACTATAAACAAGCAATTTTACAGTGCACTACTGTAAAATTAGCAATTTTACAGTTTATTACTGTAAAATTACTGTAAAATTTGCTGTTTTTCTGTAGGAAAGACCTATTTTTTTTACAGTGTAGAAGTTATGTTTAAGAGATTTCCAATCACATTCTGAGCACAGAACACTAACGTTTTTCCCGTTCTGATCTACACCATTCTCGTCATTCTCGAAGTAGCAGAACTGCTCGGAAACTGACAAATTCTGGGAAAGGAAGTTGGTGCCTTTTCTTTTAATATAGGGCCTTCGGGGGATACGAAGCCAGATAAACAGCGGAATCTCGCGAGAAACCTGGGGAATGACAAAGCTCGTGAGGTCCCAGGGGTTGTGCAGCTCTTCGGTGGCAGACGATAGGATGTCGCATGGATGTCGCATCGGAAAAGAACGGAAAGTTCGAGAGTTCTGGGTGGGAGGACTTCTTTTAAAGATAGCGTTAGGGTTAAAAAGTGGAGTTTAAGAGGAATAATGATTTTTGTTTGGCAGCAAAGAATATATTTTGAATTGTTTTAAGTTCTAAAAATAGCCGACAGAGTGGTGTGGTTAAGACGCTGGCCTCTCACGTCCAAAGGCGCGGGATCAAACCCGACTCCAGTCGGTGGTTTTTCATGATGCAGAAAATCGACAGCGTCCATGTCGTATGATTATGAGGCATGTAAAAGATCCCTCGAGTACTTGTTAGGCATTGAGTATCTCTTGGCAAAATTAAATTCCTAGTGCAGTTTCGCATCGAACAGAGCCCAGGTGCCTCCACTAGTGAGGAAACTGGGCGTCAAAATTCTGTGGCAATGGCATTCCACCGATGGTGGTGCCACATGAAAGATGGGTGCCGGTCTCGAGGAATGCACCAGGTCTGCAAATGGCAAGAAGCTAAATTCGCAGCCCCGTTTGAAACAAACAAAACAAAAAAAAGTTTGAAAAATATTTTTTAGAAGTTCAAGGATTGTGAGTTAGAGATTATATAAATATTAAGGTATTTTGAATATTTAAATGTGTGAAATGAAAATTTTCAGTGTATTGTGTTTGGAAACGCAATAGCTGCTGTAATTACTACCTCCTTCGAGCGGAAAGGAAGAAAGTAAACAAACCCTTGCTGTACAAAGATGGATTAAGAGGCATGAATTTCAGCAATTACTTTTCCGCTAATATATCATAAGTTATAAAATAAAGATTTGCATTATCGTAGGTACAACAGTTATAAATTCTACATTTTGACAGAAATGGTATGCAACTGCATTGTTTTAAAATAGCTTTCCTTTCATTTTTCCTTCTTTTTTTTTCTTTTTTTTTCTTCTTGCTTCCTACCCTGTTATAAGGATGAAAATCCCTGAGCTTATAGGCGTTGATATGAAGAATGTAGTTGCTTGTCGGTTTACTGTGAAACCAATGTTTAGTACGAATTTAAGAAAATTATTATATTCTGAAGTTTAAAAAAAATCTTTCTTCTAGTTATCTTTGTTTTATCAAATCAAATTTCTTTTTTTAATTTTCAGTATTAAAACTTACTAGGTGACCCGTGCAGAATTCCGCAAAAAAAAAAAAAAAAAAAACAACTCTTAAACTTAAAATTTAATACGACAATTTTTATTGGCTTCATTTGCACAACATCGCCATCTACTGCCGTCGTTCTGACAACTTTTCAAAGAGATCAAAGACACGTTCACTTTTACAACTACTACAAAAGTGATACCCTATATTAAAATCAAATACCCAAGGCTATTACTAAACTAAATACTAACGTTATCGCAAAACTACCATAGTATTTTGAAACAATAAAAGTTAAATTAAGGTTTACCGAGTTAAGCCTTGGCTTGAAATGTCGCATTTAAAATTGATTTGAGCAACAATGTAACGATTTTGACAGTTGAGCAAAAAATTTAACTTTTTCAAACTTCAATCGCTTATAAGTCGCTTAAACGTGGATTTTCGAGATTCTCGTTACGCGGCGCTAGCGGAGAAACGTTCTAAAGAACGCATTTTTTTTAATCTTTCGAATGAAATCAAAATAGAGACCATACGACAATTATTTCGCTAGATAGAGTCAATTTTGTGCCCAAAAATTGAAGTTCGAATAAAAAACGAACCGACACTTTTTAGAGGGTGGGTCTAATTTTCGTCAATAGCCCGCGGGATAAGCTTCAAAATCATAAATTTTCTTGCAATTCGATAAAGAAATGAGCGAGTTTCGACCGGGTATAGGATTCGGCTTAGAGAAATAATATATGGAGATTTATTCAGTAAAATATTATAGTATCAAAAATTGCTTTCCAACAAATGGTTTCAAGACATTTTTTATTAGAGTTATGCTGAACACATTTTTTGTATGTATTTTCTATAGCGAAACGGACTGAAGTCTTGAAATACCACTTAATACCACCTTAACCCCTATACCTCTTAAGATATCCTTGCACACCCCTCTTTTAGCAACGGTAGCATATTTAGCTAGTGATCAAGTTTTTTTTTTCTTTGATGTTAAAAAGAAGCATTAGCAGTTTGGTACTGCAAAAGATGCAATGATTTGAAGAGTTTGAACAGATGAGGACTTTTGGCAGCAGATGTCCCTTTGGGAGACACTAATTCTATCGCTCTACTAGTTCCTCAAGGGATTCTACTGTTTACACAGTTTTCCGTAGCCTTTAAATCGTTTAAATTTAGAAAAAATGCTGTGTTTCTGTTTTTAGAAAATGCCTTTTTATGGACACATTTTATGTTGGGTAGTGGAAAGACTATGACGTAAAAATCATTGAGGGCAGTTAAGGAACAAAAATTGTTCCAAAGTAGGTGATCTATTTTGTCTTGCAAACATTACTTTTAAGTTAATTTGCTATCTTAAGTAAAGAATAGAGTATCTATACAATCTGATCCGGGGAAAAAAATCACTGCCAAATAGCGACAAACTAATCAGATTAACTGTTTTCTGATGAAATATTTTACAGTGAACTCTCACGTATGCGCCGGCCCAAGGGACCAACAGAAAAAGGCGAATAAGTGAATGAGACGTATAAGTGAACAAGCCTATTTAAAGGACTAAAACGCAACTTCGTTTCCAATGAGAGAATAAATAAGAATATTTCTATAGAAAAGGATATTACCACGGTTGAGCAATTACTGTAGCGTAACTGCAATGATAAAGAGAAAACAAAAATTGTAGCATACGTAATTACAAAATGTTCTCTTTAAAATGATCCATAATAAGTAATTGTCCTTCTCCGAACTCTAGTTCATGCGGATAAAATGTCTTCCGTGAACAATAAGGGCGAAAGATTACAGAGGAAAGTGAAGAAACATGCTTATTTTTTAAAGAAAATAAATTAAATTTTTTACATTTTAGGGAAAATTCAGCGCATAAGTGAAATATTTATCTTTAGAGCGACGCATAAACGAATGATACTATCACTAATTTGCTATGAAATGTGCTGGGACCATTTAAAATCGTCGTATAAGTGAAAAAGGCGCATAAATGAGGCGGCGTATAAGTGAGAGTTCGCTGTATATTTATAATATGATCTTTCAAATTACTCTAGCTAGAATAAACAGACTACAAGTGTTTCCGAAAGTAGCTCTAGTCATCCTATAAAGAGCTTGTTTCAAGTGAACTAAAAATCTAAAACCCTGTATTGTAAAAAACTAAGATAGTTGTGGGATTCTTGAGAAATATATATTTGGAGGAAATCATTTCCAATATCAAGAATGACTAACAAAAATGGCATTCAAATTCTATTTAAAGGCATAATCAAAGAATTCACGTAGCTTGCTTCATTAATAAAATTAATTGATGAATAACACAGAAAGATGTTAGAAAAAAATCTATTAATAAAATTTAAAAACTAAAATAAATAGCTCTCAAAACTAAAACTTTGGAACGGGCAGTCGTGGTGTACTTGTATGTGAGAGTTAAAAAGAAAAAAAAAACATCTTTGAGCGATTGAAGTTGTACGAGTAGGAGCTGTGTCGTCTTACACAATGTTCCGGGAGAGTAATAACGGGTATGAAGGAACACTGCGGTACATTTGTCTAAACTGTAATCGAGACTCAACCATGTTTTTTTGATTGGCTCACAAGATGTTCCTATTTTATGTTCAAAAGGGGACAGAAGCTTTTGGTAAAACTCAGCTTGCTTGAGGGACCGGTGACTAAAATTATAAGTAGCCGGTTGTAGTCTTCAGTGTTTATAGCTCATATAAAACCGTCTGTTTTCTTACTTACATCTTACATTGATGACTCAAAATGTGTCTGTAATTTTTAAAACTGATGTTTTGGGGCTGTCACGTAATATGAAACCTTTGAATGTGTTCCTAACTTCAATTCCAACAGTGCTTCTATAGTGAATGCAGTAGTACGTACGCTTCTTAAAGTGTACGCAGGCAAAATTTTAATACTTATTAGAATATATGTACTATAATTATTATGTAGTTATATTAAAAATAATTTTCTAACTAAAATCGAAACATAATTTTTTGTTAAAATCTCACAAATTCTAAAAGGCTTCGAATTATTTTGAGACGAGATATTACTACCAGAAACGAAAACGGTTCTAGAAGATAAATGAAGTGATAAACTAGAAAAGCAAATTGAATGCATCTTCAGAAACCTTAAACAGCTGTTAGCGATTGCTTAACTCTTCCAATTGGAAAAGATTCACCTCCGCTGTAGGGGGTTGCTTGGGGCACAAAAGCACCATCGATTCGAAGATGGATATTTTCCTATTTGTGGCTTCTTTGGGTCACCTGGGATCGATTGTATGGAGCACCTTTTGACATTCCGAGAACTTTTTTCCAAACGATTTTTTTGCTTCCAATCCCCGTAGTCATTTAAAATTATATTGGATTTGGAAAGACGTATTATTTTGCCTGAATGAAATGTTTTGAATGCATTGGAAGAGGTAAAGCGCCATTCAGTGTTTGATAATATTTATTTTCAATTTGGGAAATGGCCGACTATTGAAGTTGAATGCTTCGTGTCGATAAAAAAAATCGTTTTTTTTTTTTTTTTTTGAAATCTTAAATTATTTTTTCTTGTTTTGAATCGAGATTTAAAGGGCTGCTGGATTTTTTTTATACATATACATTTAAGATGTAAATAGAAAAAAAATAATTATTGGTTTCTGTGTCTTCTTAATTTATGGCTCGTTTTAAAAAATCGGAAGCTAAGCACACTTCATAATTTTAAGCTATAGAAAAAAATAGTTTTAATTTATACGTTTTTGTTATCCTTAATAACGTTTTAATTTTTTTCAAAGGAAATTATTTGAGGCACAAGATTTCAATCGTTTATTTTCTTGAGCAGAATGTTACACTATATGATGAGAGATTTCTACAACTTGAAATTATCATTTGAGATTGGTTTCTAAGTACAGTGCTCGCCGCTAATTAAAATCGCATTTGTTCCGAGGATATTTGATTTCATTTAGCGGCTGATTTTATAAACCGGCATATGTGAAATTACAAAAATATTAGGTTTTAAATTTTAAACAAAATAAAAAAATAAATTAATTACCATTATCTATATTTTCATATTAAGTTAATTAAAACACAATACGAATTTAACTTATGTCTAAAAAGTTTTTTTTTTTTTTTAAATTACACAATTGTTTCGAAATATTGACTTATTGTTGTTTGAGAAACAGAATTTTAAAGTAAAGATCATTCTTAAATCTTGACGTTTAGGCATGTTTTTCTAGCGAACGATTTATACTCAAACTGAATGACATGAATTGTCAACCTCTGTAATATTGAAGGGAGAGAAAATTCTAGTTTTATTCAGAAAAGAAAAAGCTTGTTTTCTCACATCCCCCCCCCCCCCACCGTTTTTAACATATACTCTGCAGAAACTTGATTTTAAAAAACGGCGCAATGATTTTATTAAAAGATGGTTTCAACATGTGTTGATATAGTAATGATGTGATTTCATTAGTGGCGGGCTCTGTACCAACATCTCAACAATAGGAATATGACCTATCTCGGGGTTCGTGAACTCTTTCTTACGAATGCTTCAACTTATAGTTGGCTTCTTTATTACGCTATTGATGGGCGTATTAATATCAGGTATCCAAAAAAGTTTCATTCATTTTCCACGTATCATGGGAGGAGGTGGCCATATGTATGGAAATGAGTGCGTCACTTATCTTGAAAGAAATTGGGGTGAACAGACCAAATCCTTTTTGTGCTGACACAGCAGTCATGATTCGAGTAGAAGTGAAGATGAGGGTAAACAGGATGATCTGTTGGTTTTTTATTTTTTGTTCTTAGTCAATAAAAATGATATAGTTGATATTTTTTAAGTGCAGAGAGGTTTTTTTTTCTAGGCTTAAAAACATTCACTGACATTTTTTTAAATGAGTAAAACTCATAATGGTGATTAAACATGGGCTTCCAAACATGAGGTAAACGAATAGTTGAAAGTAATCTACCAGCCCGACGAATATTCTTTGTTTTTTTTTTTTTTTTTGACAGCGAATTTTGGTGTAACCATGCACAGAAATTGGTAAAACGTTACGCGTAGTTACATTACTATGGTGTAACCTAACGCAAGACATATCGGTATACTCCATAGCGGTGGAGGCAGCACTGCTGTCACCGTATTTATGGAGTAAGGTTACACAACATTTTTTACAGTTTATGATTGTTTTGTAAAAGATTCGGAGTCAGAGTCAAAAGGATCTAAATTTCCCAGTTCCGACTTCGCAGCATTAGTGAAAACCTAGCTTAAAACCCTTTATGTCCGAAATTAATTTAACAATTAATTTTTATGTATATACTAGCTTAATACCCGGCGTTGCCCGGGTGCTTATTAATACCAACATAGCATTCAGGGAAAAAAAGTTTGAAAGAGTTCTATTCATATGGGTATAAAATAATTTGTATCAATCTGTTTCTTAGGTACAAACTTTGAAAAACCTAAAATATTACAGAAAGTTAAACGTTTACGGAAAAATAGTCTTATCAAAAGGTGAAAATGAAAGATAAATGTTGTCTGTGCTTTGCCGCGTCCACTGGCATGAAATATATGCACATGGAAGTGAAAAAATTGCATCAGTTCAGTTTCACCCGCCAAATTTAAAATATTAACTTTTCTCTATTAATTGTTCCCACCGACAAAGTAAAAATTATAACTCAGAAATAAATCTATTTTTCATTCTGAAGGCTTATCTCCATTACAGAGGAAACTGTCGTCGCATTGCAAATTTGAAATTTAAATCCGTTTATAAAGTCCACATGAATTATGATTGTTTTTTACTTATTTCAATGCTAAAAGGAAATAGGTGAGCCTTAAGTTGAAAATTCATTACTTTAATCGTAATCATTGTTGGAAAATACATATAATTAAAAATCTTAAATTTCATCAATTTGAATGCTAAAAGGCCTATCTCGATTACAATATAAATAGGCTAGATTCCTATAAAAGGGTCATTTTTTGACAAAAAACTTGAATTTGAACCCTTTAGATTTTTTAAAATTTCAAGACCCCGCCTATGAGAATTCTAGGGCATCAAGAAACCTCTGTGTCAAGTTTGATGAAAATCTGACGCAAACTGTGGATTTGTATAGAGAATAAGGCTCGACCGATGGCATTTTTTGGCCGATGGGCCGATGCCGATTGTTGGCCGATTGTTCAAAGTTGGCCGATGGCCGATGGCCGATTATTTTCCTCTTCCATCGGCCGATGGCCGATGGCAAAAAAAAAATCAAACAATGAGTAAAATAAATGTTTTATAAAAGATTTGAAGGGTCATATATTCATTTCATTCTACTTTTATTTCTACGAATCCAGGATAATTGTAATCATTAAGATGAAGTCATTCAGATTTTGGCCTAAATTGCTATTTTACTACCACTCGATTTAGTGTTCACTATATTTTCTTGCACATACTTGTTTCACATAAATAAAAACTTAAATTTTCATGTATTACTTTAATTTAAAAATATAAGAAAAAAATGAAAACAAAAAAAAAAAAACTACACAATTTATGTATTTTCTAAATTTGAACATTTTTTGCACAAAAGTAAACAAAACCAATTTGAAATACCAATTATGCACTAGTAGTTTATTTTATTTGTTTGTTTATTATTTTCAATGAATTTAATTTTGTAAAAGTATGGTAATTTAATCCCCATTTATGGGAAAAAAGAAAAGGGGGGAACTCATAAATAACTTTAACTATGTAAGCGAAGCACCCGAAGTCTTGGCAGTAATTCTTTCGATTCGTTCGATGATTCGACAGCAAAGTCATAACAAGATTTTAAGCTGAGGATCACATGATACACGGTGCCAGCCGGCCCGCGAACTTTCTCTGTGTAAAGTACAGTTGTTTAGTTTCGGTTTTGATTCAAGAAAAGTGCAAACACTTGCACTTTAAGAGAAATAAAAATTCACGGGAAAAAGAAGGAAATGAAGTAAATTAGAAAGGTTTTTAAGTATCTTAAATATTTTTTCAGCGCTTATTTTACGCATTCTAAGAATTCTTACTTCTTGATCTTACTTTTTTGCAGTCATTGCATTTTTAGTTCCCTCGACAGGTCTATTGAAACTGTAAATTGGATTTTCATTCAATGCATCAAGTTTCCATATTGCTGTTTTGGTAATATTAAGCACCAAAGTCAAAATAATACCATAGAAAGCAAAGAGCTAACACCTGCAGTTTGAACTTCTTTCAGTACTTACGTTTTGTGATGTAACAACAATTTTGGCAACATTTGGCGGCGCCGTGCTGTTCGTTGATGATTAATAAAGGTTAAAATACGAAATATAATATATTTAATACATTAGTAGTAAAATAATGTATTAAAGTAGATTTAAAATATTAGTAGAGCTTTAATACATTTTCATAAATGGTAAAATGCAAGAAGCTCTACTTATAAAACTTCATTAGTTGTCAATCCAATGATAATGATAGTACTAATTTGGCGAAAACACTTAATAAAACGTAGAGTGCACCATTGGAGTTTTTAGGGGTATAAATTTTTAGGCAGGCTTTTTGTCTCTTTTTTTGGGGGGGGGGGGGAGGATGTTCCGTAGCATTTGAAGAGGGTGTGCAATCGCCTTTGGAGGAGGGATGATGTAGGCAAGTTTATGCATACACATAACTATTTGTTAGTTTCACGCTTCATAGTCAAGAAATATCAGGATAAGTCAATGTGAAAAGTTATTTTTTTGCTTTGAACACAAAGTTGCCCCCGCCCACAAGAGCAAAGTCGGAGCACAAATCCAAATAGCACGGAGACCAAAATAAAAACTAAAACGCAATATGCCCCCCTCCCCCCTCCAACTGTTAAAAAATAGACGGGAAAGTATAGGCCATGACCCTCCCAGATGGGCACTCCTGCTTAAACGAGTGTGACTTAAAGGGAACATCGTAACACCTTCAATATTCAATTCAAGACTAGACAATTTAGAATTGAGTAACACAATATTCGATTTTAGAAAAGAAAAATGAAAACAATGATCTTATCACATAACAGAGAAACCAAGGTGGGCCCTTCCTCGAAATTTTGCAGCATAGATCCCTTTTTCTCTTAAAATAAATGTGTTTGTTTAATTCATCTGGCTAACATCTTTTTAAAATTATAAAGAAAAAAAAAGCTTTCATTCCCCTACACACACAAAAAAAGAAAGAAAAAAAGAAAATAAATCCGCAAAAATTAATTCCGCCATTCAGAGGATTTACTGTAATTCTAATAATATATTTTTGTAAAAAAAATAGAACCGACTTCAGTTGGAAATTGCTCTAAAAAGTAAAAAATATTTTTTTTCTTTGAACACCATCGAAACTACTTTTAAACATAAGTTTTGAAGTCAGCTCAAAAACGATAGGTAAAATGATATTTAACCATATTTTGTCAACATTTTTTCAGAGAAACCATTGAAAATTAAAAGCAGAATATTTGTACCATTACACGAATGTGTGGTAATCAATGAAATGAATCCATTAAAATTTATATTTATAATTGAATTGTAGTTGCGTATGAATCTATACGTTGTTTTTGCGCCGACTTCAAAACGTATGTTTAACCCTTCACTGCACGGTGTGCCAGATCTGGCACAAACCAAATAAACCCTCATATATTCCTATGATTTTTAAATGCAGTTAAACTGAGCTTTATGCCCCTTCTGGAACATTGCTATAACAGTTTAGTGTGATTTTTATGCATTAGTTAGCTGCACTAGTCTAGGTATTACAGTTCTTGCTTATTTAAAAAAAGGGTTTGCATTTCCGTTAGAAGTGTGCTTAGTCATTACTTCCTTTGTTCCAAAAATGTTTAAATACACTTAGTGGAAAGTTTGTTTATACCACTTATGACACAAAAACATTGTAGATTATTACACTTATCGGTATACAAAGCATATGCTATGTGCTTTGTGCCATATATAGAACAAACAATTAAAACATCATTTTTGGTGCACATTTTTAAGATTAATTTTTTTCTTCATTTTTCCTGAACTCAGGGTTATTTAAAAGGTAACAAATGATTTTTTTCATGAAAATATAAAAAATCGTGCAGTGAAGGGTTAAAAGTAGTTTCGATGGTGTTCAAAGAAAAAAATTATTTTTTACTTTTTAGAGCAATTTCCAACTGAAGTCGATTCTATTTTTTTTCCAAAAATATTTTATTTCATTCTTTTTAGTGAAAATGCACTTAAAATAATCAAAATATAGTTAAAAAACCATGTAGCTGTTCAAAAAAAAAATCCTTGCAGACCTGTACTCGATCTCATTCCATCAGGAACTTCAACCCGACGAGTTTAACCATCGGGTCGCTCATTGCAGTAAGGATTTACGATAGCACATATTGTTTTAAGTAACATGAAATTTTAGTTCTTCGATTTCTTGAATTTGACGTAAATGCAAGGTATAAAATACAGAATTTTATAAAGGTACAAAAATTAACATAATTGATTGTGTATATAATTCTTGAAAAAATAATATAAGTGCCGCAAATCAAAAACCATTTATTGTCACAATCGATTCAAAGCTCCCAAAAATGGCGCAAACGTCCATAAGAAAATTCTACAGCATCGAAGGACCCCATTGCCAATTTTGACAAAGATCCGACCAAAACTGTCATTTTGTACTATAAAAAAATACGGGGTAGATCCCCATGGGGGGGGGGGGATGTACCTGCATAAGGACATTGCAATCATTAAATCATTCAAAAAGAAAAAACATGCAGATGTTCAAAAAAATCCTTGCAGACCTGGACTCGATCTCATTCCATCAGGAACTTCAACCTGACGCGCATAACCACTTGACCATCGGGTCGCTCATTGAGTTACGGATTTACAATAGCACATATTGATTTAAATGACCATGAAATGTTAGTTTTTCGATCATAACTTTTTTTCCAGTGAACAAATATCGTCATATGAGTACATGGTACCTAAGTTACAACATCTCCTATCGATTAAAAAAAAAATCGTTCAAATCTGTTCAGTAGATCAGATGTTATGTGCGAACAAACAAAAAAAAAAAGTATACGCTTTGAATTGAGAACCTCCTCCTTTTTTGAAGTCGGTTAAAAACTCTCATCAAAGAGATCGCTCGGAAAGTGTTTGTTGTTGTGCAAATTTCGGTATCTGCCCGATTCGGAAAATTCCAAAACCCAGAACTGTGTTGGTCCCGTTGCCGCTCGATTTCAAGCCACACGGTGAACGTACTTTTAATTGTGAAGTAAAAAATAGAAAAGAGCCTGCCTAAAAATTTTTTCCCTCTTAAGAAAACTTTTTTTGTTTAAACATCGGCCAGACATCGGCATTTAGATGTTCTCGAGGCCGATGGGCCGATGTTTTTCCCAAGTTAGCATCGGCGGCCGATGCCGATGGCCGATGGAAAAATTTTCAGACATCGGCGCCGATGCATCGGCCTGGCCGATGCATCGGTCGAGCCTTTATAGAGAATAAGTATATATACATACACTCATTTTTATAGATATAGATTTGGTTTTTTGAGTTGCAAATACATCAAAAAACATATTTATCGAGTAAAACAATTTTGAAAATTTTGGGGGTCTAAGGTATTCTACGCCTTAGGGTCCCCAAGAAAACTGTTTCTGATTGCAGATACCATCTGTCGACTTTTCTGAAAAGTACAAGGAGGGGTATTAAAAAGCTTCAGCATTATTCCAGCCATTTAGGACTCAAAAGACTAAATTAATATAAGCGGGACTTCTGAGTCCCGTAGGGGCATAAAGGGTTAAAGAGAATGATCCTTAACCCGCAGATGGAAAGATTTAAAAAAAAAAAAAAAAACATCCAATTTCCGACCTCTCTCTCTCCATTTTAGATTGTCCATCCCGTGTCATCCATATCATTTAATCTCCTCCAATCAACAAAGTAGTGGGTAATTGAGCTTTTCCCTCCTTTTCCACTCTCCGAGACGAGCCCTAGTACAGCCAGCGGAAATGTACCACGAGATAAAACAATAAGAACGAATAATGAAAAACACAAAGGGGATGAAAAATGCGCGACATCACATTGGCTGGCTCCGACTTTTCATTCCCGAAATGAACCCCCATTAGCTGCAGGGCTGGGATGAAGGCCTGTTGAAAAAGTGATTATTTTCCTGAGCCTATATCTCTTCGGCTCGCAGCCCGAAGAAAGCACCGTGTTTGCATTTTTATTGGTTTGATGGCTGGTGGGGCATTTGCTGTGTTTAAATTAATGTTTTCAGCTTCTTTGGGAGTGCGAATGATCTGTGTTTGAGAAGTGGGGCCTGGTTTTGTTTTGAGTTTTTTTTTTTGTTTCTGTTTGGTTGTTTATCTTTTTCTGTCCGCAAGTATTTCGTTCTATTTTAACCGTGTTATTAATTGTTGGGGAATTTTTCGGGAGCGTCATTTTTGAGTTTTCTTTGTTTCGCTTGATTTTTTCCTGTAGCTTTGAGTTTGAAACAGTCAATTAAAACCTGCAGCTATTAAGCACTCTTCCTTGCCAGAAGAAAATATCAATTATCCTGTTTTAGAAGAAAATTCTTGTCAAGAAGCTGAACGAGAGTTGCTTAATTTATATAAAAACTAGCTTATTACCCGGCATCCGGCATTGCCCGGTTGCTTATTAATAAAACATAGCTAATTATAATTGTTTTTTACTTATTTCATGCTAAAATGAAATAGGTGAGCCTTAAATTGATAATTCATTGTTAATCGTAATCTTTGTTGAAAAATACTCATATTTAAATGGGTTGAATTTTATGAATTTGTATTCTTAAAGGCCTATCTCTATTGCTCTATCTGTTGAAAATTGAAAGAAAATGGCCATTTTGAGGCAAAAAATTTGAATTTTAAGCTTTTTGGATTTTTTAAAATTTCAAAACCCGTCTATGTAAATTCTCGTGCATCAAGGAACCTCTGTGCCAAGCAAGGGCGGATCCAGAAATATTTCAAGGGAGGGGCGATTGAGTTTTTTTTCTTACTTGTCCATTTTTTTCACCATGCATCCTTGTTAATGCATATTGATTACAAATGTTTTGGTCTTCCATTTTGAAAAATTTCCATATCAGAGCCCCGAATCCCCGCACCCTTTCCCTTAATATCATTAGAGATCGACTAAAATTGCCTTTTTTGAACTTCAAAATCTAAAAACTGCTTGAAAAGAGTCCCTCAAGGGAGGGGCGATCGCCCCCATCGCCCCTCCCTCGTATCCGCCCTTGGTGCCAAGTTTGAGGAAAATCCGACAAAAGCTGTGGATTTGTACAAGGAACAAACATGCATTTATTTATATATACATATATCTATATACATAAATGACTACTTTTTGTATGTATGTCCGGGGTAATCTTCCAAACTACTGAACCGACGTTAACCATTTTTTCACCGTAGATAGCTACAGTAACAGGGAGCAGGACAAGCTATAATTTATTTCTAAAAAGCTTAGTTTAAAAAAGTTATTATGGAAAATAGTAAATTTCATGTCATTTCTCCATTAAATGATTAAATTTTCAGCCCATTGTTGCAAAATTTGGTTGCCTCGCAACAACAATATTAATAGCAATCATGATGAAAATTTTGAATCAAGGCTTCTCTGAAGTAAGTATGAAATGTATTGCTTTCTTAGGATTTTCATATTCATCTATGCCAATAATAGATACCGGGTTAAATCAAAAGAAAATTGATTTTGACAACAGTTAAAACATAGAAAGTTATCTTTTGGAAAATCGCACAGATAAAAAAATAACGCATTTAAGTTTGATTTCAAGTTCTCCTTCACACCCAGTTAATCTACCGCATGATCACAAAAAAATAGCTTTGAGAAATATGATTCTACTGGGCTTAGTTGAAACTCATATATTATTTTCTTGGATTTGGTACGTTGCATTTAAACCCGTGCGACGCTAGGCACATCAGCTAGTAGATAATATCTGTACCTCAGAACCAGACTAACGTAAGTCCATTTTCGTCATTTTTCGGTAGAGGGGAAAAACGATTGTCGAACACATCGTTTTTCCTCTCTACTGAAAAATGACGAAAATGGACTTACGTTAGTCTGGTTCTGAGGTACAGATATATGCATAAACTAAAAAATAAACAACAAATAAAATAAAAACAACAAAAAAGAGAATGATTTTTGACATTTTGGATGTTCATTATGGTTTTTGCAATGGGTGTGTTTGTGTATGTGTAGGCCTGTGTGTGGTTCCTTCCCCACCATACAGGATATGGGCGCCACCATGCGCTGCATGGTGGCAAAGGAGCAGGGGCTGGCGAAGGTTTCGGTAGGTGGCGCAGTGGAACACCTTGTTGCAGACTTTCGAGTCTAACCTGAAAAAGAGACTACGTAATGTCTGATATCTAAACAGATAACAAATAGCAATTTGTCATTGTTTAACCCTTTATATCCCAAATTAATTTAACAATGAATTTTTATATATTTTTTTGTTTTTTTTAGTTGAAAATACATCAAATAGCATATACACCGAGTATAAAGATTTCGAAAATCAGAAGGGTCTAAGGCCCCCTACGCATTAGGGCCCCTAAGAAAACAGTTTCCGATGGCAGGAACTATCTGTCAGCCTCTCAGCGAAGTAGAAGGAGTTGCACTAAAAGCATGGTTCCAGCCATTTAGGATTCCTAATACTAAATTAATATAAGCGGGACTTCTGAGTCCCGTCGGGGCATAAATGGTTAAAAAGGTGAATGCAAATGTACTAATAATAGTTGTGACAATAATAGCTAAAATTAACTGAAGTAATTTTTGCGCCAACTATACGTAAGATGATAGAATCGTTTATTTCATCTTTCAAACAGCACACCGGAAACTTTCTCCAAAAGTGAGGTAATCTAACTTGATGGAAATTCATGATGGCAATCAGGCCCGTCATTTAGGGGGGGGGGGGGCAGGGGGGGTCAAGTGCCCCCCCCCCTGACTTTGAGAAATCAATGTATTTACATATAAGTGGGAGTGGCTTTTGATGTTTTCCGATGAAATTGCATTGAGTTTGGACCCTTGGCCCCACCCTCCCTCTGGAAAAACTTGAAATGACCTCCATGATGGTAATGAAATGTATCGTTTTAGCGAACTTCGTTGTAGAGTTATTCAGAAACATTCAATGGCCCTTTATTTGATTACTTTGATTGAACCTTTATCTGTTTTCTCTTGTTCAGCAGGTTTAGGCTAGCCAATCACACGGATACCTTCCCAAATTTGCTTTGATTAGTTCACCTTAGATGTAATCTTTACTTAGTTACTTCTCTTTGAACGGAATCATTCTTCTTGATCTTGATAGTGTAACACTTTTATACACTTTATCTCTAATTTGAGGTGATATCTTGCAACTTAATGGTTCGATTTTGGAAAGGGAATGCAGTAAATGGATTAAATGCAGGGAAGTAGGGATTTGCGATAACACCCGTTCACATAACGACCTGCAGTTAACCAATACGCTCCGTGTGTCATGCGCGTTGGTTTTTTTTTTTTTTGGTCTTGAAAAAGTTGCTTCAAAATATTGTTCAAATAATTAGCAGAGATTTTATACGCAGTGGTGCTACTGATGTAGTCAAGCTTACAATGTAAAAAACGAATGTCGTTTTTATAGATTTATTGTTTATTGATTGTTGGACAGTTTATTGATTGCTGTTTCTACAGCAGATTGTTCATACTATCATCGGAACGAAATTCCGTTGAACATATTGAACGTTCAACTGATAAAGAGAACAATTTCGTCCAGTTCTTTTTGGCTTAGGAAAAAAAAAAAAAAAAAAACCATAAAAGTGAATTATCTGTCCATACTTTTATATCGTTTCTTCTGCTGTATAAAGAAAATATAATTGGTAAATAAACGAAGTTTTATGTAATCAATAAAACAATCCCTTCAACCTTTAATTTAATTTTTATCTAAAACGGGCGAGATTGCCTTAAATAAAAATGTTATTAGAAGCGCAATGTAATTTAATTTTAAAGGGATCTCTAAACAAATTAAGACTTTCCTAATTAAATTCTTCGCGACGCCAAAGAAAAAGTTCAAGCTTATCTGCAGTGTCTGCTGTTAAAAAGAAAGTGCTTAGAAATAAAATTGCCTTATATTAGCTAAATATATTTGAACTTTCTTCAAACATATTTCACTTTATAGTGCCGCAGAATTGAATTTAAAATTTTGCAGTCAGAATTGACGCTATGGGATATTATATCTCTGTGTATTTGTACTTCTTGAAAGCTTTTATTTGTTCCTTTTTTTTGTTCACTTTTTCTGTCTTTTTTTAACCCTCGGCGCAAGAGAGAAGGCTGATATGGATTTGATTTGTCTGTGTATACAGGGTGTCCACTCCAATCGTGGACCAATAGCTAATTTCTAAACCGTTAGAGATAAGCATATAGTTTATTTAGGAAAAAATCTCCAAATTACGAAAGGAATTTTGGGTCTATTCAATGTTTTTCAAAAAATCAAATTTTGAAAGAGTTACGAAATTTAAATTTTTATACAGCCCCCCCCCCCCAGTCCTATCAATCATATTTAGTAAAACATTCTTGACACTGTAACGTTTAAAACTAAAAAAAAATCACTCTTCTACCACAAAAATTGACCGCGTTATGACGTTTTGAAAAATAAAGATTTTGCATTATTTCATGACATCATCGAGCGATCGCTTAAGGGACCGTATGCGAAATCCTTCAAAATCTTGAATTTTCAAAACGTCATAACTCGGTCAATTTTTGTGGTAGAAGAATGATTTTTTTTTTTTTAGTTTTAAACGTTACAGTGTCAAGAATGTTTTACTAAATATGATTGATAGGACTGGGGGGCTGTATAAAAATCTAAATTTCGTAACTCTTTCAAAATTTGATTTTTTGAAAAACATTGAATAGACCCAAAATTCCTTTCGTAATTTGGAGATTTTTTCCTAAATAAACTATATGTTATCTCTAACGTTGTAGAAATTAGCTATTGGTCCACGATTGGAGTGGACGCCCTGTATATCTGTCTGTGATATTGTAGCTCTTAAATGGATGAAGCAATTTTAATATTTGAAGGGGCAAGTGGAAATGTGGTATGTGACGAAGGTGATATGTGACATTTGAATTTCTCCGATTTACACAAATTCAAATTAGAGTGTGTTCAATTGTGTTAATTCACAAACACAATTGAAATGGCAAGTGAATAAAAATGATATGTGACAGTATTTAAATTTGCAGAAAAAGCTTTAAAAATAAAAAATATTACCTTATCACCTTCATCCATGGTAAAAAGTGTTTTTCCAAAATTGTCACATGTCACCTTTATTCACTTGCCCCTTCAATTATTATTTTGTTCCAACAGTGACTTGAGAGAGAGAGTGTTCTTAACTTTTTGAAAAGATTTTAAATTTTCCTTCTATTTTGTAACTAGAAAATTTTATTAGTTGTGATTATTTTCCCTTTTCCATATTTTCAAGCCCGTCATTTAGGGGGGGGGGGCAGTGGGGTCAATTGCCCCCTCCCCTGACTTTGGGAAATCAATGTATTGGCATATAAGTGGGCGTGGTTTTTGCCACTTTTTGGTAAGTTTTACATTGTGTATGCACCCTTTGCCCCCCCCCCCCTGGAAAATTTCGAAATGACGTCACTGGATTTTTCCCATGTCATCCAGAAAACAATAAATGCACAAACCTTTATATATGTTCTGATCTGCACTTTAATTTTATAATGAGGTCGGCAATTACGGTAGCTTTAACCCATTAATGCCTGAAAATTTTTCCCCAAAGATATTTTGTATACTGGTTACAAACAGTGTTTAATGGACGGGAAAAATAATAAAAAAAATATTATGTAAAAAATAATTTTTTTTAATAAGGAAAGAAAAATCATCCCTTAAAAGCAGGGTTGGCTTTTTCCCGTCCAAAACTTGTTTTTCCCATCCCACCGGGAAAAACTGGTAAATACCGGGAAAAACTGGTAAATACCGGACAAAACTGGTAAAGACTAGGAAATGACAATCTGTAAACAATATTCTGGATTTTTCTGTCTGATGTGTAAAATTAAAGTTAGAAATATATAGTTATTATACAAATTTTCATTAGGTTTAAAATTATTCTGCAGAAAAAAGACATAACAAAATAGGAATTATTGCAAAAAGCATAAAATTTGCTCATAAAGTTGTTTTATAATGATTAATTTCCACAATTTTTGGAACACAGTGAATTAAAATTATTAAACTTAAAAATATCAGTGTCATCAAGAGAAGCAATAAATAATTTGTGTTCAAATTTAAATAAAAATTTTATTACTTTTTACGTTGACCTTTTAAACACAATTTTTTTTTACAATTTTGGCTTGGTGTAAGGTGTAATATTTACAAAATGTAAAGAACTCATTCCACATTTCAGCAAAATGAAATCAAGCTTTGATAAAGCAATGACCCCTGTCCATTTTTTGGCACACCTGATGAATCCAAAATATAAAGGTGAAAAGTTATTACAAGATCAGGAGGAATCTGATCGCGCACTTTGGTTGAGGAATTTAAGTAAAACCGGAACAGATGCAGAATTTCTCCAATTAATGGAACATCTTCAGGGATGTCCTGCATTATCAGCATCTCTGGAGCGTATTTTTTCTAATTTTTCTTTCATCCAAAACAAGATTAGAAATAGACTGGGTTTACAAAAAGCCTGTAAATTAGTATTTTGTTACATGATGCTAAAATCCAATGTGTAAGGGGGTGATGAAGAATACGAATACGATTGGTAAATGTTTGGGACTCTGTGTGGTATGTAAATATTCAAATAAATGTACTCCATTGTTCGATTTTGTAGATCTTGTTTTTTTTTTTTAAATCTTTCAAGCTATTTACTTAGAAACTCAAGTTTTGAACATTTTTAAAGATTGTTTTTGAATTCATGTTTTTAAAATGATCAGTTTTTTTCCCATGTGGGAAAAAACATAGTATTTTTCCAGTACGGTAAAATACCGGTTTTTTTACCATGGTATTTTACCGGGGGGTGGGAAAAAACTTTGCCAAACCCTGCTTAAAAAGTTTACGATAGATTCCAGAGGGTAACATACTTTTTTTTGCTAAAATTTTTTTTCTGCCTACGATTTTAATATTTAAAAAGGACATTTTATAAGAAGAAATAAAATCAGCAATTAACATAAAACTGGGGAAGCTGGGAATAACTTTGAAAAACTTAGCTTTTTTTTCTTGAGATTGTGGAACGATGTTCCATTTTTTGATAAAGATCATATTAAAAACTGCTTACAGAAACACACACTTTACAATGGTTTATGTGTTGCAATCTATAAAAAACGAATTGAAACAATAGCAAGGTACTCATTGAAACACTATTATTTGGCTGGAAATGTTCATTTTTTGGGAAATTCAAAACCCTTTTTTTTGGACCGGTCCTAAAAAAGGGACCGCTAGGCATTAATGGGTTAATATTTGTTCTCGTCCATATAAAATCCAGAGATGATGTTTCCCATAAAAAACCAATCAACATTCTATAAAATAAGAAAAAACAGCACTAGAACGTTTAAATAAATTAATATGAAAAACTTATATTCTTGCACGTGTTTTTCACTATAAAAAGCATTTCAAAACTATCGTCTACCGAGTAAATTACTTTACTGTGGCCCAATTCTTTACCGAACTCAAAACGTTTTCAATCTCAAGAAAACTCAAACTTCCCAAAATGTCTTCTGTAGCTACCTGCGTAAACGTTGTAAATTAAAAATGATGAAATATATGCGTTCACCCAACGTGTAATCTGAGCAGCTCAACCGCCTCGTAAGATTTATAGCTGAAAATTTCTAAAAACTCATAAAACGCTTAATTATTATTTTCAGTTTATTACCATCATATTTCTTCCACTGCTGCTGCCGGACAAAAAAAGTTCAAGTGTTTTAAAACACCATTGAATCACTAGTGTTTTGCTTTTTCATTGTGGAAAATTAATGGGGATGGTTTTTAATTTTTTCCGGAGAGCTAAAGTGTTTTGTGTAGAAGAAAATTGTTTTTGAAAGTTAAACATTGAAAAAAAATTACATAAGACTACGATGCATTCATTGCCTTTTGGATCTATATGATCATAATTTTAAAAATGTTTTCATTTTTCAGCGTTGTTTTAAGATGTGCTATACGAAATAAAGCTGGTTTGTTTGGAAAGATTTTTTCTCATAAAAAACACCTAAACAAAATAATAATAAATAATAAAAACCATATTATATTTAATTATTTTTTTTAAGTTATCCAGGCATCCATTGTTAAGAAAATACTTTTTTACCTGGTATTTTTTCTTTATTCTGAAGAAAAGAAAAAATCTGAAACCATATTATATTTAATTATTTTTTTTAAGTATCCAGGCATCCATTGTTAAGAAATACTTTTTTTACCTGGTATTTTTTCTTTATTCTGAAGCTTATTTTTCTTAGATAAAAGAGTGAAAAAAAGAAAAACGTAAGGAAAAATAAAGGAAGGCAAAATGGGTATTAGCTAGTAGCCGGGCAGACTTAAAATTTTTTATTTTAGTGGGCTGGTTTGGCTCAAAAACCTTTAGGAGCTAGTTTTTTTTAAAGGAAAATTCTTTGTTTTCTTGAAGTAAACGATTTTTCGGGGGGGAAAAAAAACATGTTTTTGTTTAAGTATTTTAAAATGAAGAAAAGGATACTTTAATTAAAAATTGTCCATTTTAATTGTCATTAATTTTTAAAGTTTTTACCGTATTAATGTAATTTGCGGACGAGGACAAAAAATGTTTCGGCAATATGTGAATACAATTATTAAGGATGGGAGTAAAATACAAAAAAAAAAAAAAAAAAAAACTTTTAAAACCAAGTTCTTTCCCTCGTTTAAAAATTTTTCTTTTTTTCTTTTTTTTTCCATCCACAAAAAACTAGCATTTTTATGCTTATTCCCCTCAATGGCTTGCCATGAAAATGAAAACGCCATACGTTTTTGATTTTCATCCATTTCAAAACAATGTTCCAAAACGATAAATTTTAACAAACACTATCTCATAACACCCCCAAATTTGTAATTTGTTTGCATTTTAAATTTTTTACATATGGAGTAACTAACAAGCGTCCCGTTTTTAGGCTACTGGGCATAAATGGGTTAAGCGTAACTGGGAATGTGGACAGTAGCAGTTTCTACATTACAATTGTTGAAGAAATTACTCACATGTAAGAAACTTAAAACATTTAACATAACAATATACTTGAAAGTTTCTCAACATTACTTAAAAAAGTGCTACTAATTTCATTATTCTAAACTCTTGAAACGGAAATGTGAAAATGTGTGTTATAGACGTCTTTGACTTCATAAATAGAATCATAACGACAAAAAATTGTTGTAATATTTTTATATCAAATTTGTATCCCAAATATATTCTTCTTGAAATGTGAAATATTTCTTAATAATAAATTATAAATTGCGTTCCTAATTTAAAAAAAAAGCATATTGTCAACATGAACAAGGATCCCCGATTTTTTTTTTTTTGGGGGGGGGGGGGGGGGTTTCTTAACCTATTTATGCCCAGTAGCATAAAAACGGGATGCTTGTTAGTTACTGCATACAAATACCTGTAATTGGTGCATTGACGTCATTTCGAAATTTTCCAGGGGGGGGGGGGGCAACGGGTACATACACAATGTAAAATTCACCAAAAAGTGGCAAAAACCACGCCCACTTATATGCCAATATATTGATTTCCCAAAGTCAGGGGGGGGCAATTGACCCCCCTGCCCCCCTAAATGACGGGCCTGAATTGGTGGATCATTTTACTAAAGCTGTTTTTCACAAGTTAAGTAGTCCTTGAGAAAACCAGTTAGAGCTACTATTTGGACATCAGAGTTTATTTATTGATAACTATTTTCAAACAAATCAGTAAAGCAACGATTCAGCATGGGTAGCCATAGAAAGTAAGGTTTTTTTTTTGCGAACTTATTTTTCATAAAATTAAGCTATTTTAAAATGATTTGCTTAAAATAGATCACAGATGCCTTCTCTAATGTTACGTTGCAAAAGTAAAGTCAAGTAAGGTCGTATTTTGCTCACATATCTGCAAAATATCCCATAAACAGGACGTTAAATAATTTAATAAATATGGCAACGGCGAACTATTTTAAGCCTAAAATGTATGTAAACCATTCCAAGTAAGAGTTTTAGGCAGATAAAAATTGAAAAAAATTGTTAAAAAAAACTTGGGAATAAATGGTTTTACGGCAAAAATTTTGGGCATAAATGGTTTGGGCATAAATAGTTTAGAACTTCGTTCCAAATTTCAAATAATAACGAATTTACTTGAATATAAAGAGCAATACAACGCTCTTATCTCTTACCATCCAGATGTAGTATTACTTTTTTTTATATGTTTCTTTGCATAATTTATTAAAAGTTTCTTTCCACCATGCAAGAAATCTTTCATTTTATGATTTTTTGCAAATGTGTAGCCTGCTGGTCTGCTCTGAATTCTGAACACACGTGATCTTATGCTTTGATTGATGGCATGACATTCCAGGTCTTTTCCAAGAATGCAAAAGTAAACAGTTTATATTATTGAGAAATCAAATGTTGGATACAAATCAGAACAAACTGCTGATTGTGATTTCTTTATGCTTTCATCTTGATGGAGAATGACCCTGAAGTTATTCTTACAGATTTTTGAAGCATATTTTCCTGAGGCAATTCCTGTTTTGGTATTTTAAAATCTTATTTCATAATTCTATGGAGCAAATCTGAAAAGAAATCATTTTAAAAACATGTATTATTTTGTCATTAATAAACATATGGCTTGCCAATGAGAAATGACTGCAAACTACTTGGAAAAATGAAACCTAAAGCAGTATTAAAAGTTTAGCGTTGAATGCATAATGAAGGCTCTCCTATTTTATTATTGAAACCGTAATTGCAAAAGGAAGAAACTTGGGTTAGGAGGGAGTGGGTGCTTTTATAGTAGGAAACATTTTACTACATTTTTAATGCTTTCTTAAAATTATAATAATCTTAATATTTCAATTTCTTTGTTTTAACTAGGGGTAGACTTCTGTTGCGTAAGAACCGAATAATACGATATGAAGGAATACATTTAAACGTGTGTCCCAAACTATTTGTGAGTTGTTTCATTGTTATTCTTATGTTCTATTTTAGAAACTTAAATGGATTCTTCATAAGATTTTGTGGTTGCAGAAATAAACGCGGAATGCCATAGGCAGCTGTAGACCAAAAGTTCTTAACTTTTTGTCTGGACAAAAAATTAATCCGTCCTCTGTGGTTTTTAAAGTCTGATCACAACAAGGTTCAGGCGAGGTTTTTTTCGGTGTTTTTGAGAATGTAGAATGTGATTGAATTTGAGTTACTCAAATCGGAATTTTTCCAACTATTTGTTCGCTCACTCATCCCTGTGCTAATCCAATTCCAACTGACCCACCATCTCCTGATGCCACAACTATACTGCCGCGCTAAGCACAAAAGTTTTATCGGCATTTTTAAACAAAATTAAGTTATCGCCACCAGGTGGCTCTATGTGACGTATTTTACCTAAATACAAAATTCTATGGTCATTTGAGGACGGGAAATATTTTTAAAAAAATTCTGAAAAGCATCATCTGAATCAAATACATGGAGATGAAAAACTTTAAAGAGTGTTTTCTCAGTTTGTGTTCGACTGCAGGAGCAGATACCACTTTAGCGCTTAGCACGGCGGTCGTGCTAGAGTGGGGCCGTGGTGGCCCGATCGGTAAGGCATCGGACTCGTGTCCGGAGGGACCCGGGTTCGAAACCCAGCCGATCAAAGATCCACCGCCTTGATTAATGGTGGCTGGGAGGCGTTAAAAATGTCGTGGTCACAAAGTCCTCCAAGTGAAACGATACCTCTGGGGGTGCTGGGCCCTAGGGTTTGCTCGACCCTAGGTTCTGGTTCAAAATTAAGAACAGAGCGCTCTTCAGGGTCCTATCCCGGTTAAACCACGAAACTGTGGTAGGTACGGGGGACCCTGGAGAGTGTGAAGTGAAGTGAAGGTCGTGCTAGAGTTTTGCTTCCATGTATTTGATTCAGATGATGCTTTTTCAGAATGGGGGAGTTTCCTTCAGTCAAAAGTACTACTTTTTGTTACTGAAATTGATAGAATGATAAAAAAAAATAACATGGGCCCGGAAAAAGCTTTAATTTTCCCAACAGTTTATTTTTTATTAATTTTTTAAATACCCTACCTTGAAAACGGGGCGTGGTTTTTGTGACGTCAGTGGTGCACCTAACAGCTCTCTTTCCAATAAACAACACCATTTTGCTTGACTTGAGTTGTCCAATCGCAGGAATCGGTGACGTCACGACCTTCGTCATCACACTACAACCAATTAGATTTCGGGCTTACGTGCACCACTGACGTCATGCGCAGATGTTTTTTTCTTTTCGGAATAGCATCTGCGCACCGGTTAAAATAATTCATAAAAAATATATAACTCTGTCAAAAAATAAAAAAAAGGTCAATTCCTATGTTTTGAAGCAGGCTCTTTCAGAAAAAAATACTTTTGAAATTTCGGAAACTCCCCCATTGTTTTAAAAATATTTCCCGTTCTCAAATGACCATAATACTTTGTATTTAGGTAAAATACAGTCGAACCCGCTTAATGGAATAGCCATTTTTCCACGAAAAAATATTCGCATAAGCGCTATATTCCATTATCCGGGATGTAAATAATGCATTTCAATGGTTTGGTGCATTGAAAACGTATTACATTAAGCGGGATATTCCTTTAAGCGATATTCTAATAAGCGGGCTCGACTGTATGTCATAAAGAATCCCCTGATGACAATAACTCAGTTTTGTTAAAAAGTGCAGATATGACTTTTGGGCTTACACGGCAGTATACCTGTCTGCTTTAACGCTGGCTTAAATCATTCGTATGTTTGCCTCAAAAATTAATCTCCCTCCTCCGCTCCTCATTGATAGCTTATAAGAAACTTCATTGCGACTTTTCCAAAGCTCGATTTTATTCCTTGATTTGTTACTTTGTTGTTTTAGTTTTGTTTTTATTTCGTCCTTGTTATTTATGGTCATTCAGTAATCAATAATATACACTGAAGTGACAAAAGTCATGGGATACCTCTTATTATCGTGTCGGCCCTCCTTTTGCCCGGCGAAGTGCAACAACTCGACGTGGCATGGACTCAACAAGTCGTTGGAAGTCTTCTGCAGGAATATTGAGCCATGCTGTCTCGATAGACGTCCATAATTGTGAAAGCGTTGATGGGGCAGGATTTTGGGCACGAACAGACCTCTCGATGGTGTCCCATAAATGCTCAATGGGATTCATGTCGGGCGATCTAGGTGGCCAAATCATTCGTTGGAATTGTCCAGAATTTTCTTCAAACCAATTGCGAACAGTTGTGGCCCGGTGACATGGCGCATTGTCATCCATAAAAATCCCATCGTTGTTTGGGTACATGAAGTCCATGAATGGCTGCAAGTGATCTCCAAGTAGCTGCACATAAGCATTTCCAGTCAATGTTCGGTCCAGTCGCACTAGAGGACCAAGTCCATGCCATGAAAAAACAGCCCACACCATTACGGAGCCACCACCAGCTTGAACAGTGCCTTGCTGACAGTTTGGGTCCATGGCTTCGTGGGGTCTGCGCCACACTCGAACCCTACCATCGGCTCTTACCAGCTGAAGTCGTGACTCATCGGACCAGGCCACGGTTTTCCATTCATCTAGGGACCAACCGATATGCTCACGTGCCCACGAGAGTCGCTGCAAGCGATGTCGTTCTGTCAGTAAAGGCACTCGAGTCGGTCTTCTGCTGGAATAGCCCAAGAAATCCAAATTTCTCCGCACAGTTCTAGCAGACACGTCCATTGTACGTCCCACATTGATTTCTACGGTGATTTGACGCAGTGTTGCTTGTCTGTTCACGGGACGCGGGAGCGTCCCGCCCAGCCAAGAAAACCAAATACAAGCCGCCAAGAAATTTCCGTCGCCAATAAAAATGTAAAAGAGCGACAAGGACTGTTTACGCGAGTAACCAAACCGGGGTTTTCACCCCTCTGTATCTCAGCCCCGTAAAGATCCTTAGAGTTCATTTTTGGTTTACTCAATCTCCAGCGGCCCCCGACGGCACATACTGAAGAAAAAACATCCAGGACCCTCAGGGGGAGGGGTGATATATGTTATAAAATCGCTATTTTTCGCACTTTTTAAAAATTGTTTGACAGGGGTCCAGACTAAACGGTAACTCGGACTGAGCTCTGCTTTTGCACCCACATTTATTTTGTCCCAAAGCTCGGCATAGGGGGTTTTTCGACCCCCCACCCCCTCCCCCCTCGTTTTTATTTTCCGTATCTTTTCTCCCCGGGGGTCTTTAGTGTTGATTTTTGGTATGAATATTCTCAATGAGACATTGAGGACATTTTCCCAAACTTTACCCCCCGGGGTCATCGCACCCCGGAGTTATTAATGCTTAAAATTGGTCCGATTTCTATCTACAAGCTCTGTTCAACATCTGAGCATTTATGTTTTCATTGTTGGGCCACGAGGAAAGAAAACTTAATGATTTATAATTTCATCTGTTGCCAGTTTCTATTTGTTAACAAATAAAATATTTGTAATTGATTTTATTGCATAAGGCTTTTAAAAGGGATCTTCAATTTAGTTCATTTTAATATGAGATCGGCAGTAAGGGTTGGGGTTTTTTTTTAAACTTTTAATTTAATCGTAGTATTGTTAGCAACTAGCTTTGTTTTGCGTTGGTTCGGGTGGTACATTGTGATTGATTTCAAATTTATCCTAGACTGAAGAAGATCCTTGAACTTTTGCACCAAATACATGCTGCCAACAAAACCACAGATGTCGGACCGCCAAGAAAAATGTTGAAGGGGAAAAAAAACATGCAAAGTAAATTTTGAAGAGAAAAAAAAAACAGGCAAAGAAATAATATTAATGCAAAAATATGTGATATCTCCCCAAAAACAACAGTGTTGTAAAAAAATCCCCCGCCAAGAAAACCTTAAATACTCAGCCTTAAAAAGTTATGATATCGAGTTTTCCCGCCAAGTTTGTGCCAAACTACAACTAACCTGTATGTATAGTTCTTTTAAATTGTTTTCAGTCCTGCCAGGCGGGAAGTTTTTACTCATTAAGCAACCACCTCACAAGACAAAGCTTCCCGCCTGGCAGGACTAAAAACAATTTAAAAGAACTATACATACAGGTTAGTTGTAGTTTGGCACAAACTTGGCGGGAAAACTCGATATCATAACTTTTTAAGGCTGAGTATTTAAGGTTTTCTTGGCGGGGGATTTTTTTACAACACTGTTGTTTTTGGGGAGATAGAATTTACGACTCTTTGCAGACGTCGCCGGTCTCGATCTTTAAGTGCAGGCGGTCGACCACTGCGCTGTCCATGGTGGGATGTTATGCCTGAAATTTCATACTCTCGGCACACTCTTGACACAGTGGATCTGGGAATGTTGAATTCTCTAACGATTTCCGAAATGGCATGACCCATGCGTCTAGCTCCAACTAACATTCCGCGTTCAAAGTCTGTTAATTCACGTCGTGCGGTCATCATCACGTTAAAACCTCTTCACATGAATAACTTGAACAGAAATGAAAGCTCTGTAAAAGCACTGCGCATTTATACCTGTTCTATGCAATGCTACTGCCATCTGAAAATTTGCATATTGCTATCCCATGACTTTTGTCACTTCAGTGTATTTTGAAAAGGTTTTCTTGCTTTTCAATTTTTCAACCTATTCACAAACTAAAAGCTATTGAAAGTGACAGTGTATGAAAAATGAAAATTAAAACGTTGCATCATTTCGAAAAACATACGCTGTTGCTAGCAATCCAAATCATAATTTGTTTGAAATATGGAAATTAATATTTTTTCGAAAAATTAAATATTTTCAATAAGGAGCTGGGTGACATTCGGATCACCCTGTATAATCTTGGTGCACGACCACAAGAATATTATTAGCGAGACGGTTTCCTGTTTATGATACTTGATGTTGGAAGAACAAGACGTTGTTCTTAGCTGCGCAAACCATGAACTAAATTCGATATCAGGAACAGGTGTTTCTATTTAATGTCAACAAAAGAAGTAATATTTCTTTGTTATTTGTGCTCATATTTCAAACGCTGTTACTCTTTGAAAGTTCGACTAAATCTTTAAGTCATTTATTTCATTTTTTTAATTCATAATATTGATATGTAGGGAGGGGAATTACTTTTCTTTTTTGAAGCTAAAACTTAAGAACCCAATTATAAGTTAACATAGGAATAAGTCTAAATGTTTTATCAATGATATTTCTCAAATTTAAAGTATAAAAACTGTGAATCTTTATTATCAATCATAGCGAATATATAGACAGAACATGTAGACAAACTAATTTTCGTCTAAAAATTAACTTACTAATTGCGTAAAGCTGTTTATTATTATAACAACTTGAGTTTTTTTTTTCTGTATTCTGGTATTAAATGAGTGAAAAAAAATTAAACGATTGCTTTCGTTATAAATTTTCACTATTTTTTTAATTTTTCTTTTTGTTCATTTTACTACTCGAGTTATATCGAATCATAACATGTATTGAAAGGGTCAAGTGGTAAAAGACACTTCAACCCCTTTTGAAGTAAGATAAATAATTCATGATATTCTAGATGGAAACTTTAACAGTACTCCATTAATTTTTTTTTGTGAAGAAGAGCGTTAGTACACTTAAAATTAGCTGAAAGCAAATCTTTTACAGGAAAAAACCACTCATCAGAGCTCGGATATTACCCCCCCCCCATTTTTATATATATTTGACTGTTGGGTAAAAATAAGTAAAGTGGTTAAAACGCTGATTTCCTCGATAACTGTTTATAAAATATTTCGGGTTTATTTTCCTCAAATTACGACGTTGCATTATACAAATTTATTTAGGCTATATTTGTCCCTTTCTTCTTTTTTAACGTATGAAATAGCTTGTCTAACAGTAAATATTATAGATTGCTTATTTCACTAACAACTAAAACGAAAGGAATGTTATTTATTCCTTTCTTCCTTTTTCTCCCAGCAATTTCCTTCTAGTTGTATAGATCTTTTGTACCTTGGTATCGGGACATTTAGCTATGGCTATCTTTAAACCGTATTCAACCTAAGAATTTCCTTCACCAAAGATATTTAAACGAATTCAAATTTGTATATGTTGTTCGTTTTCATTATGGCTGCTTCAAAATATTTATTTTCTTGATATACACTTTTTTAAACAGTATCTGTAACTTCTCAATCTTAAGATCGCTCACATTTCTTACTCATTTTTTACTTCTTTTTGCCATGATTGCATCATGTAGTATGGTATAACCTTTAAAATATTACGGTTTATTAGTGTTCTGTTTGTATGACATTTAGTATGAATTAAAAAAAAAATCTAAATGAATTGTAACTTATGCAAAATTACAACTTTAAAATATGAGTTGTAGTCACAGATAGACAGTAGAAATTCGAAAACAGAGGAAAGAGTAGTTCGAAACAATGCTTCTAAACGCAGATGCTATCTTTTTTTGTTTGAGAAATTTTAATTCATCAAATATATTACCTTTTTTTCTTCTTTTCATTCTTTCTTTTTTTCTCTTCATTTACTTTTTCTGGCTATTTTAATAGCACAAAACTTCTAAAATTCCGTAATAGCCCTTCGATCTTTTTTTGTTTTCTGGTTCATCATTAGTGGAAAAGAAAACTAGCATGCTCACACCTTACCGAAGCAATACTTGTATTCTTCCTCAGAAAACTTCTACAACGCAATTTTCTTTCAAACAGTTTTCCTTAAAGTTAAAGAAACGGTTTCACCAGCGAATTGCAATCCTTTTCTGCCCCTTACAATCTTACTTCTATCACATCTACTTCTGTAAATTATACCTTCTTTCATTTGTGCTCCTAGTCTTTAAAAATGATTCCTCCCCCCCCCCCCCCTCCACTCTCAAATGGAAACTTCGTGAAATTACCTTCAAATTTTCTCTTTTTTCCCCTCTCTTTCGTTGAATTTTTCGCGCTGAAGTGTAATTTGTGGTTACGCCTAACGGAAACCCTTTTAATGTGCAAAGTGAATGAAGCTTTGAAATCAAGAGTGTTAGTTGTGGTGATAAATGTTTGCTTTCTGCGGAAAACTTGAATGTAACATATAAATAGGTCAGTTTTATTTGCGTGAATGTTTAAGAGACGAAAAAAAAAATTTTTGGTATTCAGTTTTGTCCAACTTTTCTGTAAACTAAAAAAAGAAATCGTGACGTTTTACGTTAAAAAATACCTGCATTTATGTTGACAGTAATTTTCACCGTAAAATCTATTTTATTGTAAAATTCTACAGTAGAGAAAACAAAAGTACTTTAGTTGCGATGATAAAAAGTAGGAAGATCCAAACAGTGAGATTCGTATCTACCTTTTTTCTAGGCACGGATCCAGAGAGGGGGGGGGGGTCATGGGGGTCAAGACGTCTCACTTAACTGGCAAAATATAGCCTAAAACTGCATTTTTTGGACTTATGTTTCGAAAAAACCGCCAGATACTCGCTGTTTAGCACAAAAATGGCACTTTGACCCCATCCTTTTCCGAAAATGACTCCTGAACCAGAAGCTGGATTCACGTTGGGCTTTCTGCATTGTTCACAGAACGGTGCACTGCCCCTGTAGTGGAAAGGCGAAATATATGCTTTGCGGGGTCTTTTGTCCCGATTGGCGCTACAATGGTTCACTTTTCCGGTACATTTCACTGTAAAATTTTTCCTGCACTGTAACCAATCCATTTTACTGTAATTTACCTACACTAGACAGCAACTTAACTTGACACTGAACGTCACTACGGGCGGAGCCAATAAGAGCTCATAAGCAGTTAGCGATCTCCTCTAATTGGCCAAGTAGGCTGTGACGTTTTATCTAGCTCGTTTTTCATAGGCTAACGTCACGCAAACGTCACGATGTTGTTGTCAAGAAACGTTGCAGTGTAGAATAACGTACTAACATTCTCCTGATTATTTCAATAGTGTACCTGACTGACACTTTACATTTATTTAGACAAATAAAAACAAATGGATGTTTCGTAATTCCCAATACATTCTTTTTTCTTCTAGTAGGGAAACTGGGTGGCGAAATTCTCTCTCGTGGCAAAGGACTTCGCAGATAGTGATACGATGGCCGATCTCGGGGAATATACTAGGTCTGCAAATGGTTATTGACCAGTAGGCAGCCCCGTTTGAAACTTGCTACAGCACATTTCTTTTTCTGTCGTTTTGAAATTGTGAATTTTGAAAAAAAAAAAAAAAAGATTTTTGCAAGTAAACTATGTTCGCAAGCTACTAATTGGCGTGGAACTTGTCAGTAGTTGACATATTTCTTGAAACAACTATAATTGAAGGCTTGGGAGATGAAGGAGTTAAGTGACAAAAACAGAAATTGTGAGTAATTAAAGTTTTATTGTTGCAGCATATTTGTCTTCTGGTTTTGTCGTCAGTGTGCTGATAAATTTGGTCTAATGATATCTACTTTTTGTTGTACAAATTTTTATTTGCCCTCCTGTATCTATTGCTTACCAATGTCCAGAATGTTTATTTTTTAAAACGTAACCTAGCCCGTTCATCCTCCAAGCCCTTCAATTGTTGTCGATATTATTCATTCCCCTGGAAATCATTTTAATGGGCGGGATTTCGACAGCAACCTGTGCAGTTAAATTTCGCCACATCAATTCATTCCGGCGCTCATTCTTTGATGTCCATACTCATTATCCCCACAGACGAAAGTGACTATCCGGGGAAAAGTTATCGAGCAACTCGGCTGCGACCAACTACCGCTACTTTTCCATTTAACAGCATCTACTTCAGCAGCTTTGTTGCCTCAGACACAAAAGACCAGCTGAATAACCATCCCTTTCCTGAACTCTACCGATAGGTGACGCCCTCGGCGCTCGTATTTCATTCGCCCATTGTCGTTTTGCGGTTTAATTACTAGAGCGTTGTGGCAACGGGAGCGTAAAATCGTGCGTCTTTTCGAACGGCCAGTTCTGTTATTTAAATGGGGGGGATTTCGGATTCGAAGAAGTGTTTTTGGGAGAAGAAAAGGTTTTGTTTCCATAATATGTGTTTTGTTAGTGAAGAATGACGTTTTTTTGGATGGTTTTATTGTCGTCGCAAATTAGAATGTTAATCGTAGCATGACACTCCATAGGTTAAGGCCCCTTCAATTAGGTGTATAGCTATTTGACATTTTTTGTGAGCTGCTTTAGAAATTGACAATGCTTTGCTTACTCTGAACCCTTTTCTTTTTCTTTACAATTCTTTATCTTCCAGAACAACATTAAATGTTTTTAATTAAAAGAAGGTAATTCAGAATTAATGTCTATTATTGATGCAGGAATTTGTGTATGATCCATGCCGTTACGAAATGAAATTTTATTTTAATAAAGTGATTCTTTGACCCAAACTTATCTACACACAAAATTTGACCCCTAAGCACAAAAAAAAAAAAAAAAAAAAGCATAAGAAAAGAGCACTCACATTGCCTATCATTTAGGCAGACTGATTTACTGTAACAGGTCTGCAGATTTCTGCAAAATTTCTGCTGAGTTTATCGTTGTAATTTTTGCAGAAGCTCTCCAAAATTTCATCAAATTAGAAGTAACTCTAAATTTCTTGCAATTGACGCTTACTAGACTCAAAACTTGACGTCTTCTCGCTTAAGTTTTTTAAGATGCTTATGAAAAGTTGCTAATACTTTTAGCTCTGGCCACACTATGTACTTGAAATATTAGCTATCATGTATAACTATTACATATTTTTTTGTGTGTGAATTGTCAAATTTGCAGATTGTTTTTTTTTTTTTTTTTTTTGTGCAAATTTTAGTTTGACTTGTAATTGGAAAATGTCTTAAAAATATGGGTAGAATTTCTGCAAACGTACAAATTTAAATTGAGTACATTTATAGAACTTTAGCAGAAATCTTCTAAATTTCTGCAGAAAATTTGTCGTCTTCGACTTCCTCACGCTCCCTGTCCGACGGATTATAAGAGTGCTTTCAGATGGAAATTTCCCTTTTATCTTAACGATCAACATTTTTGTGGTACAAACTCAGTCTATTCGTATTTATGTCAGCGTTTTTGTGATTTATTTGGTATGCATCTTAATTAAAATCTTCCAGAAATCATACCTGGGTCATTCCATGGTAACTCAGGTTGCATTTGATTCACTTGTGCCTGGTTTAACACATTCTAATGAAAAAAAAATGTTTTAAAGGCTATTGATTTTTTTTTTCAATTTAAAACTACTTTTAACTTATTTAGGAAATGCAAAATATGTTAATACAAATAATAATTTTTAACCAATAAATTAATTTCTTTTGGTAACTCAGGTTACCTAAAACAGACATCTGACATACTTAATTCACTAAGAACTTGAAATTCTGATCTTGTTAAAATTTTTGATTGATACAAAGTATTGTACATTAATCTATAGATTCTAAGCTACTTTAAAACTTACATTTGAATGTAAACAACTACATAGTTTTTTTTCATTAATTATTCACTCAGTAACTCAGGTTACAAATTGTTGGTAACTCAGGTTACGCATCACAAAAATTCTTGCAATATTACTTTTTTTCCTAGTAATTAATTTAAGCTATCTGAAAGGAAACACTGTTGCCAATAGAATTTAACAAATTTTTGATAAAATCAAATAAAAATTATCCAAAAAAATTTGATTGAAAGAAATTGAAAAATGACTTGCATGTCCCACTTTCCATGGAATGAGCCACCTATAGTGGATGTCAATTTTCAGGCAGTTTATCTTTTACTAAAAAAAAAAAAAAAAAAAACAAGTTGTGTGAAAATGGACTTGCTCGGAAGGAATCATTTTCCTAAGGCAGGAATTCAAGTGAAACAAGGACGATCGCAACTCACCAATGCAATCGAAAATTTCCAAATTTGGATACGTTACAATCGCTACGAGATGCGATTCTAATGTAGTTCGACTTCCAGTTGCGATCGGCTCGAAGCGATTGCAATGGTGTTTCACTTGAATTCCTGCCTTAGACATTTTCTCTTAAATGGTATCAACATTTTTAACATTTGCAGAGCTTTGAAAAATACTTGAAATTCAAAACCAGTTTTTGTGAAAACCGAGTCTTCCACATGCAAAAATGTGAATGACTTCCAACTACAAAATTTCTCACAATCTTCAGTACTGCAAATTCCCCAAATCTCTCGCAGGGCCCACCCGTGAGCCCCCACTCCCCTTGAGCCGACATCGATCATTGAGACATCTCAACACTGTAAATCCACCAAGAAGCCAGTCACGACTTGCGGCCGATTATGGCTCGCTCTCATCGTATTAGCGCGGTCGTGACACCACTGCCGATTTTGTAGCCGCTTGCTATCTGTTTCCCTCCTTGTCGGGTTTTTGTGACCTAATAGCTGGAAACGATGCACACAGCTGCGATAAGTGATATTCAATTTGAAACTCCTGATGCTTCCTGATGTGTTTGCACTTGAAGAGAGGTTCGTGCCGCGGCGATACGCGCGTGTGGTCCATTATCATTTTGATTGCAGCGTTCTTTGGACTTGGTGAAGTTTGAGGACGTCGTGGTACAGAAGAAGATGTAAATTAATGGTGGTACATGTTTTGTAGCTGAAAAGAATATTTATGAATACACATGTATTTGTTTTTTCTTTTTTTTTTTTTTTTTTTGGAATATTTGAGGTTCAGCTAGTGTTTAATAAATTTAATGACCGCAATAAAATTGTTATTAAGAAATTTAAATTTTCTGTACACCGACCACAGGTAGAGAATCACCTCCATAGAGGATCTAAGAGGACCTTGTTATTAGTGAAGCCCTAACACGTCGACATATGGTTACGTCTTCAGCGCACTCAGGAAAGACTTTTTGACCCTGTCAAAAACTGGGGACTTTGAAATGCACACATGTTCCAACCACGCATGTAGTGCGAATAGACTGCTTGATACGATCTTCGACAGAGCAGGAAAGAGCCCCCTTCCCCTTGAACGTCTTAAAAAAAAAATGCATAGCTACATTATGTCCATACTCACTACTCAGAACAACAGTAAGATAGGCAAAACCAAATATCCTAGCATTGTTTTGATTCGACGATATGCTCACAAATCATAAGAAAAATAACAAATTAACTCTCCAATGAAGACCTAATGATAAGAATTTTTAATCTTCTGTACATAATAAAGTAATAATATCGGTGTAGAGTTGTGTACTATTACACATGCACTATTTAATTCAATCTAAAAACTTAAACTCTGTAAAGGAAATATAAGAATTAAAAAGTTCTTCTCTTAATGAATTTCTTGGTAATCAGTCCCATGTTCTTAACACCAGACAAAAAAAGTGAGTTTACATTTAAATATTTAAAGACTAAGAATTTCTCTTAACTTCAAAAAACAAATACACTGATAATGTTAGCAGGAATGTACTGCACAAGGCTTTTAACTGAAAGTGAAAAACTTAATGCTATTTGTATTAATAGAAAAAGATGTACGCTTTTAAGCGAGTGTGTTGTCGACGGAAATGAACAGAAAAAGGTAATCGTGTATCCGCACTTCAAAGTGCGTTTGGTTTACCATTTTAATGCAAATATCATGCCAGCTCGACAATTTAGTATGCTAATACCCCCATAACCTTTCTTGCATTCTAAAAAAAAAATTCATAGAAAGCATTTTACTTCCTAATTAAAACTCCTTAAATTCCGAAAGAACTCTTCTTTTTTTTTTTTCTTTCATTACATTTCTAAGAATATATTTTCCCCTCCCTTTTCTGTCCTGTTATTTCAGCTTCTTTTTTTTTTCTTCTTCTTCTTCTCTCAGGTCGGTTGAATATTTACGTTCGAAAAAATTCGTACATATTTATAAAGAATAAACGCTAAAGAGGAGGACTTGAAGTGAAGGGAATGGAATTGGGTGTAATGGTGCGGCGCGCTTGAAGCTTGCGTTCACGGTCATTTTACCCCCTTCGTCTTCGTGCGCCATTTTGTTTCGGTAAAAAGCTCGTCAGGAAGTTCTTTTTTTTTTCTTCTTTCTAGCTCGACTTTTGAGAAAAGTTATTATACTAGAACATGAACAAATAGTTTTAAACGAGAGGTTTGGTGATTTTTTTTTCCTCCTTAAAGCAGTAAGGGAAGAAAAATATTTTTTATTTGTTTAGCCAGACAATTTTTCATCCATTCAATTTATTACAGTCCGTTGAGAGAATATCAGACGCAGAATTTGTGAATGTAAGTATGTTATGTTGCATCACAGCAGGAAAAAGTGATTTGTAAAAATAAGAAACAGAATAGACATTTTGGTGTTTTCCAGCACTACTTTAAAATAAGTTTATCAAGCAGTAAGTAACCGCCCCTAAGCAAGGGCTAAGGCAGAAACACTGGTAGCTAATGTGAAATCACATTAGCTACCAGTTTTTTTTCCGCTCTCTTTGCTTTATAAGAGGATTTTTGCCTCCAACTCGACTACTTTCGTATTCCATGCTGATGAGAGTAGAATAAGCTCGAAATAGCTGTCCATGGATCGAAATAGCCGAGTTGGCGGTGTATTGCATAGGTTTATCAAGTTCAGAAATTTTGTGCGTCTCCATGGAAACCGTACGAAAGAAAACAGCTCCCCCCCCCTTTTTTTTGCACCGCTGTTAAGGCTTTTCATTTATGTTATGTTTATCGAATGAGGCTTACGCTTTAATTTATATCCTCATGTCTCAGTTATTCCTCAACGTTTTCTAACAAATCTAGTCATACATTAATACAGCAAAAATTTCTAAGGAAAAGTTGTGCTTCATTAACGTTGAATAGAATAATAGTTACGCACAAAGCAATTTTAACAGTTTGCATTTAACCATTGTTGCAAAAGCTAAGTGGGGAAAAAGTCCATAGCGCCGTAACTATGACAACCATCAGGGGAAAAGTGCGGAGAGTGGGAAATTAATTTTACTTTGAGCCGCCTCTTCTCGTTACATAGGGTATAATATAAGTGAAACTCTATTACAACGAGCGTGGAAGGACAGCGATATTTGCTCATTAGAACCGAGTACTCGCAAAAATTGGATTCGAAAAAAAGCTAATAAAAATTCGTACATCCTTTTTAGCCTACTTTTCCATCAGGTAAAAAAAGAAGGAAAGCGCATTAAAGTTTAATGCATTTCAAAAATATCGTTAAAACCAAAATGTTTGGTATGCAGAGAGTTCTTTCGTTTTGGGCAGAACTTCTTTTTATTATGAGAAAATTATTATTATTATTTTAACTGCTGTATAAATTAAATCAAAGTAATGGCTTTTCCGTTAATTCCAAGTTTAGACAATTTTTTCGCTTAATGCCTAGCTCTACATCAGCAGAAAACCGACCTAAACCGAAGGCAGAAACCGAAAATCCGGGTACATTAAATTCAAAAGAAATCGAAAGTACCCGGATTTTCGGTTTCTGCCTTCAGTTTCGGTAGGTTTTCTGCTGATGTGGGGCCAGGCCCTTACTTTGGGCAATGTGGAGACATTAAAAAAAAAAAAAAATAAATAAATCAAAATGATAATTAGAAAAACTACATTTTTTGACTTTTACATTATTTTCTTTTCTTTCTTCCTTGCATAAAAAGCCACTTGTTAAGAAATTCTTATAATAGAAGATTAAAATATTCAAATATTTGTTTGGTGCGAACTGCACAAGCACAAATTCAAGACCGCTATTGCAAGTTCTCCCTCTGCCTCATCTGTCTAGTAGGGATGCACCGATAAGCAAATTGACCGATTACCGATTAATCGGTTGTTGATAATCGGCTGAGCCGATTAATGATAAGGATGATTGTTTTTAATACTACCGATTTTACAATCACTGTTTTCTCTCTCATATAATTCCGAGTTTAGGAATAGTGCGTAATTTATTTCCAAAAGAAGATTTTTTTTTTTTTTTTTTTGCATTTTCCTAATTTTTACAAAATAATTTCAGTATTTTAGAAAATTTCCATATTATTGACAACCAATTTTCATATTATTGTCCATAATATTACATTAGCACATTGTTAATTATGTTATTTGGACATAAAAATTCAAAAGGAGGGAAGGGGACGCTGTGGTGACACTCCAATTAAGGAGTATTTTTGATTGAAATTCTTCAGTACCGTAAAATGGGGTTAATCGGAACACTTTTCAGCTTTGACTGTAAAAAAAGTAATTAAAAGATTTTTTTTTAATTTAAATTTTTGGGTAAAAACTTCGGTCTTGGTTTGTTCTTGATATTCCGAGCAAGTACAAAACATATTGAACAGTTTTTATTCATATACATAGCATTTTATAGGTGTTCCTATTCACCCCGCAGATAGGGGTCAATCGGAACACCTGGCTAAATTTTTATTTTTTTTCAATTTAACCTGTAATAGGTCTCATAAACATGAGTAATATTGATGGGGGAGAATAAGAACAGATAATTACTGTTAAATAAATGTATAATTTCAATACCAGTAAACCTTTATAATTCGTCAAAATTCAAAATAATTTTGAACTTATGAAAAATGAAAAGTAATTTTAAGAAATGTTTTTGAATTGAAATACAAAGATTTAACATGAATGGAAGTCACTCATGTCGTCCACAAATATGTACTTGTCCTTAAAACTAGCAATTGTGACTTGGCTTATTTTTTTTTCATAACATCTCCTGGGATGAACTCTGCCTTTTCTTTAGTTTCTTGAAATTTCTGGGTTTCGGGGATTGTCCTGAGATATTTTTTCGCTTATTCATCACTGTCTGTGTGCTGAACTTTTGCTACATAAAGTCTATGTGACTTTTCCCCTCGTATTTTAAGTCAAAAGAAGTCTCCTGGAGAAAAAACTTTTGAAATCTACAACTTTTTGTCATTTTAAGATCTAGTTGCTCACGAGAAGGGATAAACAGTAATAAATCCTTGTCCTTGTCTTGATTTGAATAATTGGGGTTAGAATCTTGATTTTTCAAACAGTTTCCTTCAAATAAGTTTGAATTGGAACAACAAAACTAAGACTTCCGATTCACCCCGCAAATTTTTTTCCTATGGCATTTTTCAGAATTCTTCATTTTTATGACACAATTTATAAAAAATGTAAATTCTAATGTGGTATTCTGTTGTTCAGATACATGTATAATTGAAACATACCACTCTGAGTTTTTAAATATAAGAAGGTTTGTTCTTGCATATGAAGTTTTGCAGTCTATGAAAATGTGATGTTTTCTAGCATTCCACGTGCAGCCCGCCTTAGAAGCCAGTAGCGTTGCCAGATTGACAAAAGTAATTTTTTCCTACTTCCTATGATCTTACCTTTCGAAAAAAAAATTCACGGTGAAAAATACCCAATAGTATATTTATGAAGAATTTCTTTGTACGGTCGAGAAGTTTTGTTCCGATTGACCCCGCTGTTCCTATACACCCAATTTTACGGTAATTGGTAGCAATTTAATTCAAGACTTTTACATTCTTTGTGAAAATTAGAGGTTATCTAAATAACTGTACTAAGGAGAAAACTGTCGTCACATGAAAAATGTTGCAACATTGTCTATGTATATTTATTCAAAGTAAGAGAAATAATTTATAAGAAAACTTTATATTAATAGTGGGGATTATTATTATTGTTAATGAAATTATTCATCATAGTTTCTTAGTGAAGGTATGCTTTTAAGAATAATATTTAAAAAAAATTTTGCCCGTTAATCGGCCCGATTTTGCCGATTAATAATCGGCACAGTGGCCGATTATGGCCGATTAATCGATGCATCCCTACTGTCTTCTCAAGTGATTCATCTTTTTTTCACATTATTTGTTTTTCTTGCGGGCAATTGATACGTGTAGTACGATTAACAATAAAATAAAAATCAAGGATGCGTGACATTAAAAGCTTTCTTCGCATCTAAACAAACCATTTGTTTGTTGGCATTCTATTTATTTTCACGCTTTGAGAGTTCCATTGATTTCTCTTCTTTTCTTTTACTTTTTTTTTTTTTTTTTTGACGGAAGGATAGTTTGACCAGTGAATGTACAAATACCATAGCCACTGAACTTCTCTTTGATAAGGTTTCAAAAGTTTTTCTCATAAAAGTTTTTTTTATATAGTTTTCTACATCATGTACCAAATGCTACTGTTTTTAAAGGTCTTTTGATATCTGGAAATGAAATTGTACTTTAAGTACTTGTTTATGGTTTGGATTGTATTTAGTTTCTCGTTGTCTTTTTTTTTCTTTTAAGGGCCATTTCACGAAAACGTCGCCGTCTTGTCCCACACGTGATGCTCATGTATTTAATTTTAAAAAAATGATTTTAAAGGGCAATGACTGCCTGGGGTGCCTATCCCCCCAAGCTTAATGGCGTAAATCCCCCCCCCCCCCAAATGTTTCACAACCCTCGTGCTTTTTATTTTTTTATTTTTACCCCTCCTTTTTATTTTATTTATTTTTAAAAATATTATTTATTTATTTTTAAAAATTATTTGTTTATTTTTTAAAATTATTTGTTTATTTTTTAAAATTATAACTATTATTTTTTTATTTATTATTAATTTTCTAAAAATACTAGTTATGCGTAGAACTAGTTATGCGTAGATTTCAAGCACACTCACACGCACACAAAATAAATAAATAAATCAAAAATAATAATAAAGAAATAAAAGAACTAATTTAAATTAAAAATATTAATTAATGAATAATTTTTATTCAAAACAAATCAGTACATAATTTAAATTAAAAAAATAAATTAATCAATAATTTAAATAAATAAATTAATTAATTAGTTTTAAAAAATCCCCCCCCCCCCGAAAGTTTTATGGCGCAACTTGCGCCATAATCCCCCCCCTCCTGTGGGCACCCCTGATGACTGCAATTTCGTTGGTTAAGAAAGCACAAACCAGAGGGATTTTTTAGGCAAAAACATTGTTCATTATCTTTAAAAATTACTACTTTTCAATGAAATATATGAGCCAAAATACCAAAACCGCAGTGAAAACATTGCAAATTTTAAACTAGTGAATGTCACTTTTTACACTTAAGAGAAATGCATTAATACATCTTTAAAATGATCTTCAATGTCGTATCATTAGCCACCCTATTACATTTTCATTTATCCCTTTCCTGCGAATTTTGCTGATTATTCTTGTCAGAAATAAACAAACGAACAGCGTCTCGATGAGAATAATTAGTTTTAATTCTTAGTCCTTAGTTGTAATAATGTATAATTAAAATATCGTCAGAAATAACCTGAAGAGACATAAAAAAGTGTTTAGAGACAAGCATGGTTATTTAAACTGCTAATTGAATTAATCGTAATTATTCTCACCAAAATAATGAGAAATTATTTGTTAATTAACAAAACTTCGCATTTAGGGAATATTAAAAATAATGAAATGTGTTTTAAATATGTTATTATTTCACTGAATCTGTTAATCTTGCTGTTTGTAAGCGTTATTTATTGTGTAGATGATTGTATATTTGCAAATGTGTTAAATCACCCTAATTCTTTCTTTCTTTCTTTTCTTTGATTTGAAATTTCTCTTGAAATTTAGAAAAAAAAATTACATTGTACAAAAAAAAAAAAAGAACCTGTTTTGTGAGTTGCGTGCATTTTTTGAATCATAGATGTACCCAAGGGGACATTTTATTTTTAAAAACTTAGTTTTTAATTTCATGCAAATGTCATAATTTGAAGCGTTTGCAAATAAAACTCTATATATATGTATATTGGAAATTAAAAATTTTAATTTTATTAAAAGATGACCCACATGTACTAAAAAATAAATAACTTGAAGAAAATCAAATCAAATCAACAATATTTAGGGCTCGCACGAGCCCTTAAGTTTCAATTTTCATTAAAAAAGCAATGCAGGCCGACCTTGTTTTTTTTATGTAATATGAAATATAGAAGAGGATTATGCAATAATGATAATTTGCAATAATGAAGAGCATTTTATAGAGTTTCTCAAACTGGGAAGTTGGTAAATAATCATATTTTGCCTTAGGTAATCTTAGTGTATTTTCTTAATATTAGTTTAATTTTCAACTGTTTGAATATTCGATAAAGTTCGACTTATATTCCAAGAAAACTTATGTTCCTTTTATTCCATTTATTTCTTCATTTTTTGTTTTTTTTAATGTTCAGTTTTTTTCCCTCGAAAACATTTCGTATCTTTTGCTTCAATTCATTAAACCAGTACTTTTTTTCTTTGTTTGACTAACACATTCAATTTTTGTATTTTATAGCAATGGCCGTGCTGTTTACACTTTCACAAATTTAACCTATTAATGCCTAGCGTCCCTTTTTAGGGACGGTCCAAAAAAGTGTCTGAATGTCCCCAAAATGAACATTTCAACCAAATAATAGTGTTCAATTAGTACCTGGGTATTGTCTCAATTCGTTATTAACAGATTGCAGCACACAACCATTGTACAGTGTGTTCTGTAGCAGTTTTAATGTGATCTTTATCAAGAATGACATCGTTCACGATCTCAAGAACAAAAAGCTTAGTTTTTAAAATTATTCCTGGCTTCCCAGTTTTTCTTAATTGCTGATTTTATTTCTTCTCATAAAATGTCTTTTTAAATATTATATCGTAGGTAGAAAAAGTTTTAGTAAAAAAAAGTATGTACCCTCTGGGGTCTATCGTAACTTTTAAGGGAAGATTTTTCTTTCCTTATTAAAAAAATTATTTTTTACATAAATTTTTTTTAAAATTTTTTTTCCTGTCCATTAAACACTGTTTGTTACCAGTATACAAAATATCTTTGGAAAAAAAATGCCAGGCATTAATGGGTTAAACATGAGAGGAACTCTTTTTCGAGCTCTACTATACATTTTGATTTTGAGACGCTTTTTGCATTGAGATTTACGCATGCCACCAGCATATTTGAATACAATATCCCTTACGTTTCACACATAGTGAATAACAATATGACTCAAAATTGTTTTTAATACATCTGCAGATTCGGTTTCGGCATAAATCGCTCCTATAAAACCGCCAGATGTTACAGTAGTACCCCGGTAAATATCAGCATTTGGTGCCTTAAAGAGGAACTAAAGAAGAAGGGGGAAGTACCGGAAGCAGAATCGATTTTTCAAATAAATGGGCCTTCCGAGTACAGCCATATAAACTCGGAAATAAAACTGAAATATGTCGCCCGCGACTGTGTGATTGCTTTGCATGTTGGCCGTGATTTACTGCCGCCATTTGCATTGGGAGGTATGGCGGACGGAAACCTGTTCCCAAATCGGACTACTAACTTCTTTTGCGGAGGAGGGAACTTTTGTCCACTTTGCCAAATTCCGTGAAGCTCCTTTCCAGGGTCGCGGAGTTTCTCTAACGGCACTTGGAGAAGTTTCGAAGAGTTTTTTTTTTTTTTTTTTTTTTTCTGTAATGCTGTGCTGAAGATTTGCGGACTACCATTCCATTTTTTTTGAGCTGGAGCGAACTAAAATATTTTTGAGGGGAGAAATTCTGAATTTGCCGAATAAAATTTCAAGTTTTACTGAATGCTTGTTCATATAGTCGAGCCCGCTTATTAAGATATCGGTTAGAAGAATATCCCGCTTAATATATTCCATTCTTATTGTACCAAACCGCTGTAATTTATTATTTTTATCCTGGATGATGGGATATCACGCTTATTGGAGTATTTTTTTCCTGCCGAAATGGCTATTCCATTAAGCTTGCTCGACTGTATGAGCAGCATCTAATAAGAAATTAAGAATAAAAAAAATTTATATATTTTTTAAAGCAAACAGACTTTGAATATTTGCGATAATGTCTTCAAATATGCCGCATTGCAGCATAATTTTCCGAATAAGAAAATAACCTTTTGTGAGGTTACAGTGACCTCCATCAACCTCCCATGGGGGTTCTTCTGTTTTTAAGACCAGCATTTCTCAAAACTCCTCTCACCGTAGCTTTTTTTAATAAACTAAATCACTCTTTAAGGAATTAAATTTCGTCGTCTTAGCTTCATAGCAGAGCGAAATTTATACTTGTACTAGTGCAAAATTTGAACTCCAAACGTTGTACTGTTCGCCATGGAATTGGCATGTGACCAATTAACACGATTCTATCTGAATGAGGGTGAAAGAAAATTTTTTATGCACTTGTTTTGTTCATTTCATTGTGACTCTGGTTAATTTAACGGCTGATGCGCATCTGCTATGACAGTCTGTCATACCAAAAAACTAGTAAACAACCATCTTATTGGTGGTCTGACAGTAGTTAGCCTCTGGAAATAATCTGATTATCACTAAAAAAATAAACATTTAAAAATAATGTACATTAAAAAAAAAAAAAAAAAAAAACTTTTTTTCCCTCAATGCACTGACAGACGACGCCATTTTTTATGGATCCCAAAGAAAGCAAATATTTACTTACACCAATTATAGAAATTTTACTCAAACATTCAATTACAGGTACTACCTCCATTTTTGGAATATTCCATGCATACTAAACTCTGCTATCATTAATTTTTGAATAAAAACGAGATTACAGAGCATCGTCCGATTGCCTGTTGAAAACTTGATTATTCGTGTGACAAGCCCTAATCAAACATGGGACTCATGCCAGCTCTGACAGAGTTCCATTTCGCCATCAGCCAACCAGAGGAGAGAGACATGCCTAATGTGAGGATTCGAAAAAGGGCGGGCGGATGGAAATTAGTTGCTTTCGATCGCCATCAGCAGCAGCAGAAGACATTTTTGCTGATTCGCCGGGGGGGGGGGGGGGGTCGAGCTGGGAACACTAATCAAAAGAGCGAGTGTGTGTCTCGGGTTGAGATGTAATTTAATTTCATGAGGTAACGAGCTTTCGGAGGGAAAGTACCGACATAAGCAGGATATATATTGCGCCCTGATGAGAATGAATGTGGTTGTGACGTTCCATTTTTTTATATCGTCTGTCTTTCTCTGAGTTGTCGCCGTTGTCTCGAGACCGGGGCAGATTTATTCATCGATAACGGCAACGGCACTTAAATCTGAATTTGTCGTAATAAGGGAAATTTTTGTCTTCGTTGATACGGGAGAATGTTGCTGTGAGGAGTTTTCGCAGATTGCGTTTGTTCTTGATGGAAAAAGTGCAAATGGTGTTTGATTCTTGTACTCGGGAGAACGGGATTAACTTCTTTGTGGATGTCTCGTAAACAATATATTCCGTGCATGGGGATTTGTCGGAATGGTGGTTTAAATTGGAGTTTATGTTATTAGCATGTCGACAATTTCTAGAGGACTTAGCGACTGCGCCATTTTTCTTATACTGCAATTCGAAATGTTAACGAAAGCAGTTCCTTCTGAATACACAATCTCTTTTATTTATTAACAAGGAGAGTTTTTTGTTTTTTTCACATCGGTGTTATAACAGAAAGTTGCCGAAAATTGCAAACACGTTTCTCGGGGCTTGCAAAAGCATTAGGAACTCCTTCTCAATACAAACAGATGTGAGCTACAGATGTACATCTAACAGAAACACGGAGGTAGAACCCTGCGCAGTAAAAACCGCGGATAGAACAAACAACCTGATGATAAATTGAAATTAGTTTTTATTATTATCTGTAACTATTTATTGTTTTGCCTCCTTACGCTTGTAAAGTGTCCTTACACTCATAAGTTCACAGTTATTTGCATTGAAACTCCCAAAACTCGTGTAACTGCAAAAAAAAAAAAAAAAAAAAGCAATTTGTCGTTTGTTACTCTTAATCATAAAAATACTTATTTTATGCTTACATTAACCTTAAAAAAAGGAAATTCCAAAGAGGGAAACTGAGGGGGAAAACCCCTCCCCCTTTTTTTTTGATGATATCTGGTACAGATTACCTGTTACTTCATATTTAAACAAATATTTAAAAAAACTGATGACGTATTTAACCACAATTTAGAAGCCATTAAATAAAATTGAAAGAATAAGAAAGAGAGCGGAGCAGAACAGTTTCCTTAAAAACATTTTGTCTTTAACAAACCTATTTTAAATTAATTTTAAAAATTCTTGTATTGAATACTGATAATTAACTTTCATCCTCTGATAAATTCTGTTTACGTAAAAATCCCTACATTTTCATAGTCTAGGGGTATATTGTAATCTGTGCTGTTAAATGTATTTTATAGACAATATTTTTTAATTTCGTGTATCCTTTCTAGGAATCGTTATTTTGCGTGTTAGATGTAATTCTATTGTGCCTTTTTGTTTCTTGTTTCTCCTACTGTTATTTTCGTTCTTATTTATCGGGAAATTTTACATAGCCGTTTAAGCTGCACTAATTGTTTCTTCTCTTTTTCGAACTATCTGGTTTAAAATCCGATTAGTACGGAATTTATGGAGTAATAAATTTGGATTTCAAACTGTATCAGAAGCGATAAATCTTGAATCGTTTTTCCCCCAATGGCGGGCTATAAGAGCTTACTTTTACGCGTAGTATTTAATGTTCTATGGGAGAGAGTAAAGAAAACACAGCAGATAGTTTTCTGATAAATCTAGCACAAGAAAAATGGTGAAGTAGCAGAGTTGAAAAAAATAATCTTATTGATTTTCCCTAGAGCCCAGGGGTAACATTTTTTACTAGGTGTTTTTTGCTCTAGTATTAGTGCCATTGTTTTGAAAGACTTTGGTTTTACGGACTTATTAAAGCAGAAGTATTAAATTTTATGGAAGCAAACGTTTATAGATTTTCAGACGCATCATTATTTTAGTAGTGTATTCAATAATGGCTATTGTTTCGAGTAAAAGCTAAGTTATGAATGTAATTATGTTCCTTTTCCTAAATTAAAAGCACAACACTTGCTAATTCTTCTCTTTTTTGAGAAGCCGAAGAAACGTGATGTTATTTACTAACTTACTACAGTAGTAATGTGTACTGTTAACTAATAACCGAAAAATGAATGTGCTTGTGAGTGTCTTATTAAGGCATGGCCGAGTTTTCTGAACTCAGTCAGGTTATCGAGTGCCGAGTTTTCAGGACTCAACTATTTTCTGAATATTTATAGCATTCCGATTTTTTTTCTTTTTGGTTTAAGTAAATTGTTCAATACCTCATCCATTGTAATTTTCAAAGCCAAACGAAACGGAGTTGGCATGTTCAAGCATTCAATTCACATCTGCCTTAGCGGAAACCCTTGTTTACAGATCTCTGTGTGTGTTGGAAATAAGTGGTCGTTGTTGGGCGCACTTTGAGAAACAAGTTTTTTGAATTGACGCCTAATGTTTTTTTTTATCACATTGAAGCTTTTCTTTCTTGAATAAAATCTATGATGGGCCTAAAGGACAAATTTGAAAAATAACTTTTAATTGCGATGAATTTGTCGTTAAAAAATCATTCGCATTTAAAAATTATTCAAATATGCTATCGGCAGTGTGTAACATACAACAGTTTAGATGCCTAATGTTGTCAATAAAAAAAACATACTTGGATTCATGTATTTGATTTCTTTAAAACCGCACCTGTTTGTTTTAACGCCTAAAAACGTAAACTAGGCGCCATCATGTCGCTGAGATTTAAATTATTATTTCTAACACTAACACTGTGGACGACTATCATCGTCAGTCACTAAAGAGTGACGATAGCTGCAATTTCATTAACTCAGAACTACTCAAAATCAATTTTACAGTTTATTACTGTAAACTTAGCAATTTTATCATAAAATTAGCTGTATTGATACTGTAAAGACAACAGTATAATATTGGAAGCAGAAGTTCCCGTTTAAAACTAAAATGCACTGTAATAAACTGTGAAACTAGTAATTCTACAGTTTATTACTGTTAACTATTTTACAGTTAACTGCTGTAAAATTAGCAATTTTTCAGTTTATTACTGTAAAATTAGCTGTATTATACTGTAAAAACAGCATTTATTTTTTAGTGTAGGCAAATTCGTGCAAAGCGACTCCCAATTCAACCGCAACTTCTACTTCCCAGTCAGCTTCTGCCAGAAAACATGTGTATGCTCTGCTGTTTTTGGCTGGGAGTTGAATGAAAAGTTGAAGTTGGAGGGAGAATTGGAGGCTGCGTTGGACGAATTTTCTTAAGTGTACTACTCCCTTAACCCTCGTGGGTCCCTCCCATTTCAGTTACACTCAAGACCCTTGGGGTCGTAAACGACCCCAATGCTTCCTTTAATTAATTCATTATAATTATTGAATGTTACATGCATTATTTAAGTTCACACACTTTTTAAAGCTAAAAAAACAAAAAATAAAAAGATACAATTAAAGTAAAATTTAGTTTATGAATTAAAATTATAATTTTAGAGCAAAGCTTACAATAACTGTAGATTTATTTACATCTATTACAGACCTGAAAAAACATGATTTTTGCAAGTGAATTTCAAACACTTATGACATTTTTCAATGCATTTTCTGTCCGGTTCTCTTGGACAAAAGTTGCAACGTCCTCTTTTTTTTTGGCCTTCTGGGGAAGTGACCCCAAGGGTCTTGTGTGCAAAAAATGCAATTCGGGAAAAATAAAACACAATAATAGCATTATTTTGAATAGAAAACTAGAAGAATAAAAGCCACAAAATGCCATTAAAAACAAATGGTTGATTAACAAAATATATTAAACAGAAATTGCATTGGGGTCACATGTGACCCCAAGGAACCCACGAGGGTTAAAGATTGACGATAGCTGTGATTTCACTACTTCGAACTACACTGTTAAAATTTTTCCTGAAACTTTACGGTAAACGTTACTGGCATCCATATTGCCAGTAAATTTTACCGTAAAATATTGAAGAATGTAAAATTTTACGGAAGAGAAAACGAGAATTAAAAAGCGCGAGATACGAACGAGAAGGATCGAACCCGGGACTCAATTTTTTACACTGCATTTCTATCCACGGTACCAGATGAGACACATCAGGAAACCGGCAATAGGGTATCATCTGCATCTCACAGTAATTCACGTGGTGATCACTTGGCGCTGCAATTGCAATTTTTTTATCGGTACAATTCCATGTAAAAACTTTCTGTTCGGTAAATGCTACATTTTACAGTAACATTTACCACAAAAGCTTCCTGAATTTTTAACAGTGTACTCAAAATCTGTTAGCCTCAGCTTGAGTACCACCAGTGGTGTGATCATTAGGGTGGGGCGAAAACTAAAAAGTTTTTCAGATCAACTTCTAATAGTTGCCAAAAGTTGTCTTTGGTGATAGTTAGCTTTTGTGCAAAATTTGAGAAAAATCGGTTAATATCTTCAGGGGGCGCTGCGATCGCAAAGTTTTACCATAGCTTTGTTATGGATTTTATGGTTAAAATATCAACAAGAATGCCTTTAGCTAGTCTCTTTGAGTTTTTTTACTCAAAAGATGTTTTCATGCATTAAAAGCATATGAAATGACTCACAAACATTATTTTATATGATATATTTATATTTCCAATAAATCACTTTTTTTCACGTTTTTGTTTCTTTTTAAATTCTTGAAACATAAATACATCATATAAAATAATTTTTTGTGAGTTATTTCATATGCTTTGAATGCATGAATATATCTTATGAGTAAAAAAACTGCAAAGAGACTAGCTAAAGGCATTCTTTTTGATATTTTAACCATAAAATCCCGATAAAAGCTATGATAAAATTTTGCGATCGCAGCGCCCCCTGAAGATATGAACCGATTTTTCTCAAATTTTGCACAAAAGCTAACTATCACCAAAGACAACTTTTGGCAACTATTAGAAGTTGATCTGAAAAACTTTTTATTTTTCGCCCCACCCTAGTGATCATGAAGAAGTCGATGAATCGTTGCGAGTCGAATCTAATCATTTCGACATCCCAGCTGGAGACTCCTCCACTCGTCTCCTGCGGATAAATTTATTAATCGTTCGCTTTGTTAAAGCACTCCACACTCCCCCCTCCCCCCATCTCCACACCAGCAGTGCCAGTTCATCTCCCACGGACCGAGTTTTCAGGAAACGAAAACTGCTCTCTCTCTTCTTCCGTTGATGCCAGTATCCGCGTCTTTTGGCGGGTCATTGTGCCCCCCCCCCCCACGCGTGGGAGTTCTCTGTTGGCGGTATCGGAGAAGGCGGGAAGCTATAAGATATCGAATCGGTGGAAGCAAAAATCGATTGAAAAGGAAGGGAAGTTTGCGTATGTTGGTTAAGTTTTCCAAATACACTCTCTACTTGTGCAGAAGTAGTCCCTTTTGGGTAATCCTCTTTAGTTTCGGTACTTATGGATTGTTGGAAAAACATTTGATTCTATGAGCTCTATCTCAAAATGTCATTGTAGTTAATGCACCCTCTATAATATATATTTATACTTGGGATGCACTGATAAACAAAAAGGCCGTTTACCGATTAACCGACAGCCGATTAGTGGTCATGAATAATTTTTCTAATGCTACTAATTTCTCCATCACTTTTTTTTTCTTTCACTATTTTGATTTTACGAATAATTACTAATTTATTTCTGAATGACTAGTTATTTTTCTCTATTTTCCGAATTTTCACTAAACAATTTCATAAAATTTCTTTGAGCCAGCTTCGATATTATTGCTTATAAACTTACATTATGTTAACTGACATGGTTTTTTTTTTTTTTTAATAGGGAGAATGCTATGGTAAAAGGCTAATGAAAGAGCATTTTAATGTTTTTCTTTTTTAATTATTGGTCGCCGTTCAATTCAAGACTTTTATTCTGTATGAAAATAGCAAGATTACCTAAAAGCATTGTGCTAAAGGAGAAAAATATCGACACATGAAAAATATTGCAACAGTGCATATGCATAATATGTCATATGTTTGTAGAAAATTTATTGACTATTTATTGACTATTAACAAATTTATTTATCATATTTTTGTTTTAGGTACACGTTAAAAGTGTATTTAAAAATATTTTTTCACCCATTAATCGGCCCAATTTTGCCGATTGGAATAATCGGCAATAATAGGCAAAGTGGCCGATTATGGCCGATTAATCGGTACTACCGATTCATTGGTGCATCCCTAACCTATACCAATAAAGTAAAAATGTACGAGACTTATTTTTTGTCACACTAGATATTTAAGCACTATGTTATTCAATTTATTTTACCCTATTAAAATGTATAAAATATAGAAATGCAGAATTTCCTGAAAATTTGAGAAAAAACGAGATTTTCCCGGCTGATTTCTGGAGAGGTTTTTTTGATCTCATTAGAAGCGGGAGGGGGGGGGTGATCTCGTTTTGGAGGTTTTCCGTGGCATTTGAAGGTGGTGGGTGGTGTACTATCGCCCTTGAGGCGAGGGGATGGGCACCCCTGCTTAATCTGACATTTCGCGTGCAATATTATAATAGAAAAAGAAAAGATACTTCCTATTTAGTTAAGGAAAAATCACACTTCAATTAGAAGAACCGAGTATGTATTAGTGCGATAAAAGAGGTAACTAGCTTTTTAAAATTGTGCCTTTTTTACTTCCTTTTACGTAGTAAAGGAAGTATTGTGATCGCGAAAAAAAAAATCACTCAAATTTGAGTCTAAGTTTTGATTTTGCTCACCCCCGAATGAAAATTCCTTAGTTTTTTTGACCTGTCAGCACGTGCATATGTACCTACCAACATATAAGCAGCCGAAATTTTTTTTTCAACTACCCCCGAGTTAATTACGACGAATTTTCTCGTGACGTCTGTATGTACGTGTGTGCGTATGTATGTATGTGGGTCGCATAACTCAAAAACTATATGCCGTAGAAGCTTCTAGCTTGGTATGTAGGCTCTGAGGATGGTCTAGTTGTGCACCTCCCCTTGTGGTTGCATTTGAATGTTCCCAAGGTGGTGTTTTACCCCTTTTTTGGGGTAAATCAGTGTTAATTTCAATGCAGACTCAAGTGATATGAATTGGCGCGACCACTTGGCGATATGTCGCCAAGCTTTAGCTCGCCAAGTGTTTGACGCCAACTTGGCGACATATCGCCAAGTTGGCGACAAATTTGGCGAAAAAATAATTTTTTGAATTTTGGTTCAACTTGGCGCTATTGACGATATTTTGCGAAAAATTCACTGAATGATATTAAAATCAGCAATATTTTGAAAATTAACCATTGCAAAATATTTTTTGCATTGTTTCGTGGCAGATTAGGGGAGTAATTATTTGAATTGTTACCTTGCTCACTCCAAGCACTTTTTTTAACACTTAAGGCAACTACTAAGAAATTTACACGTAAAAGGAAATAGTGTGGGGTCCATACCAGATTTTTTTTTTTCTCGTTTTTCAGATAAAATAAAATTATTTCAGTTGGAACTTCTTTCCCTAAATTTAGAAAGAAAAGAAAATGTTTATCTGAAATGATTCAAGGATCATCCAATACGCAAATGTTTATTTTTGCGGGTTGTCTTATCTTATCTTGCGTTCAATAAAAGGATTCGTTTGTCGGTGAATAAGTGGGATATAAAAGATATGAAACATCGAAGTGTAGAACTACAAATGTTTGTTAGAGATTTCTTAATTTTATTACAGTGCTCATTGAGTGCAACTTTTAGGACTGAAATTATGTTCTTGCTCCATTTTTCGAAACAGGAATTTTGCTGTACATCTAAATATACAATTTTGAAATTACACACCATTCCGCAATTTCAGAAACGTAATAAAACTTTATAGGTCACAGAATGTTAGAAATAAGAATTTAAATCTAGACGTCATTCTGACGCCTTGTATAAGTTTCTAAGCGTCAAAACTAACAACTTAGGGCCCAATTTTAATGAATCAAATATCTTATAATTAAAAAAAAATCATGGAACAGACTGCTAATATGCCATGTTTGCTACACATTTCGCTGCCGGTAGCATATTTGTAAAATATACAAAGGAAAACAATTTTTGAGAAAAAAAAATGATTGCATTGAAAATTTACTTCTACAAATTGATCCTTTAGGGAGGCCAATCAATGATATTAGTCTCTGTGAGTCAGAAAAGAATAGGTTCAATATGATCTAAAACTTCAAGCTTCAACTTTAGCACCTAAGCTTAAAAATCTGGGAGTCAGCTCCAAATGTTCGATCGCAAAATGTCACTAACGACCGCTTATTTCTAACAATTCACACAATAAAAATCAAACAATTATTGTTAGCGCTCGAATGCGACAACCGGTTAAAAGGGGGGTGGTTAATGACGTCAGTAGTTAGTCAGTGTCTATTCTGATTGTCTTATAGAACGCTTTTGTTTGATACGCAAGCTGATGAATGCTCGCAAATTCTCTTTAATTCTATCAGTATTTCTGTGTTATTATTATTATTCGGTAGTTAATATTAAGATTATCATCGGTAAAAAATATTTTTTTTAAACCACTTACAAGCCGTTGTATTGAAGTATGAACAATAGGGTGATTCAAAAAAATTTTTTTTTGAATTTCTCTGGTCTTACCCCGCAGTTTTTTTACACTATTCATGAATGTGATGTATGTAAAATTTTAGCTCAATTGAATAACATTTAGAGGTCGCTCAACGCGATCGAATTCTGTTGAAAATTAGCAATTTCGAGAGTTGGAGTATATAGCTTCATTACCCAAAATAATATTAGTCTTCATATAAAATGGAATAACTTAAAACGTTAGTTTACTCTACTAAGTAAGTATTCAATAAAATAATAGTCCAAAGTGAGTTGTAACGATTACCCCCCTCCCCCCCCCCCCGCTCCAAAGCTGCATTATCTCTTACCTGAGTTTGGGTAGAAAATCGGGTTGTGGTTTCTGTTTTCTTTTCGGTTGTTTGAGGTGTATGAGTTTATTTGTCTAAAACACCTAGCATCCACTCTAGACAGGGCTCAGTATAAGTGACAGAAAGCAACTTTGATAGTAGCTGCTACAGTACAAAGTATGGGTCAAAATGGGGAGGATTTGACAACTTCCATAAAACGGTAAATGCAAACTATTCGCTCTGAATCGGCCGTTAACTTACAAAAGTCGTTTAAGTCTATGACTTCCTTTGATAGTTCACTGGAACGAAACACTTATGCAATGAAGGGTAAAATGAAGGATGATCGGCGGGTTTCATACCAGTATTAGTATCAGGACCACAAGCATTGATGATTTACTTCTGAGTTCTAGTAAGTTAGTCAGGCATTGGAATTTCTACGAAAAATGCTGCTATACGATAACCAGTTAGATAAATGGGAACTTACTGAGCTCGTACGTGGTATGTGTTTCAATACGACATGCATTGCCGGTACTAAAGTTGGAGCATGTTTGAACTTGGGGAAAAAAAACTAGAGAAGCAACTTTTATATTGTGCTTTCCGCCATTATATTTTAGACATTGTGTTTTTTGTGGTATTACAACCGAAATATATTCTACTCTTGGTCTCTCGGTATTTTAACCGATAAACCAAGAAATAGGTAGAATTGGGGTATTTGCGTGCAATGTCAGATGCGATGTTCACGCAATTGCGTGGAACCATCCAATGCCATTGGATCTACAATACTGCTTTTTAAGCGGTTTTAGCAATCACAGTCCAGAATAAAACATTCTAATTTTAAACCTGGAGTAAGGAACGATGAGGTTGAGGAGTTGGTAGCACATTCAGAGCAACGTGCAACTAGTAATGGAAGTTGCGCAAAGTTAACTTCTGATGACCCATGTAAAAGAAGTGTCCAAGGAAGATACAAGAGCTAATTCGATTTTTTTGAGCAGAGCACCTTCTCTTGGTGTATGTTTACGTGTCCCAGGAGTGGTTCCTCGTGTTATATCTGTGTTAAAGATTCTTTATGGCTTCAAGTTATGGATATTTCCCAACCAGTTCAAACTTGCAGCTGGACAAACAAAAGGTATTCGCAACATATGAATGTGATTTCTTTCACATTCTTATCGTTAATGGGAAAGAATATCTGAGAGCTGGGTTCCCATCAACCCTTTTTATGCAAGCACTAAGAAATGATTTGGAATATTTTTAGCGTCCTTATTCATGTGAAGAAGAAACTCAAAATATATCAGCTGTTTGATCCTGAGCATTCGAATCTTTAAGATAGCTACCAACAAGGCTTTATACTACCAAAGAAACTGAGGATTGTAAACGACAATACGGAGCGTGGCATGGCCCTTATTGAAGCATTTGTTAATACTATCACTAACGACGAAAAACAAAGACAGTGTCTTCTTCAAGTGGTACAGGAACACAGAAAAGGTTTCAAAGTTGCAAAAAAGTAACCTTAAAAAGTATTGCAAGAATTAATGAGCGAATTACTATATATTTAATGTATTTAAATTTGTTTTTTATATTTTTTCCGTATTTGATTAGTTTTCATACTTTTCTGCATTTCATTGGTTTTTCAGATATATAGTTCATTTTGTGATTGCACGCTTTTTTTCTTCGGAGATATAAAAAAGCAATAAAGTAACTTTATTATTATTATTATTTACGTTCGCATTTGTGCCACTATCACAAAATTTGAAGTACTCCTAAATGTAAATATAGTTTACTAAAATTTTGGGCGAATAATTCAGTGTATATAAAGGGCCTAAATAAGACGGTAAGACGAATAAAAATACAAAGGCTACTTTTTTCTATAGATATCATTTACGATCACGTTTTTGTCAATATCACGAAATTTCAAGGCGTTTGAGCGACCTCTAAATATTAATATATTTTGCCAAAATTTTGCACAAATAATCAGTGTATATAGTGGCACAAAATAAGAGGGTAAGACGCACAAAAATACAAAGGCTACTTTTTTCTATAGATATCATTTACGATCACGTTTTTGTCAATATCACGAAATTTCAAGGCGTTTGAGCGACCTCTAAATATTAATATATTTTGCCAAAATTTTGCACAAATAATCAGTGTATATAGTGGCACAAAATAAGAGGGTAAGACGCACAAAAATACAAAGGCTACTTTTTTCTATAGATATCATTTACGAAGCTTATTTCTCTGAATTGGCGCTGCGCTAGAGAGGAAACTTTTACAGAATTAATTGATCACATGAGCTGCGATTTAAGCGGATGCGTATTAATTGGGGGAGGGGGGGGGAGAATGCCATGTTTTATCACTAATTAACCTAAAAAAGCGGTTACTCTGGGCACGATCCGTCACTAACGCTTTTTAACCCTTTAAGTATCACATTATTATTGTCATTGTTAAAAAAATATATATACTGTTGGCCGGTTATAAAAGCGAATACGCGTTCCAAAAATTTTAGTTTCGGATTAAGGCGAGGAACATTTTTTTTTATTCCTTTTCATTAGTAACAACTTTTGATCTCGAAACGTAATAATAACATTAGCAAATTAACTATGATAACGGAAATAATGTAATGTTATTCGGTAAAAAGATGATTGTAAACAAATCAAAGTAAATAACAACCGAGTAAATAACGAGTTAGTTGAGTATATTAATGATGTCGGATGAGTGCTATGTGTCGATAACTCAAAAAATAATGCCGTAGAAACTTCAGCTGGTAGGCTCGAGGGGGTCTAGTTGTGCACCCCTGTGATTCATTAAAAGTTCAAAGGGTCTTTTCCACTTTTTGGGTAAATCATGTTAATTTCGATACAAACTCAAGTGATAGATTGGCGCCACCATTGGCATGTGCAGCTTTGCTCGCCAAGTGTTTCCCAACTTGCGACAATTGCGAAAAACTATTTTTGATTGGTTCAACTTGGCGATAGAATGCTATAATTTTTATATTAAGATCCCATATTATTTTTTGGATTTGTTTATTGTTTGCAAAGAAGCTGTATCATATAAATTTTTTACTGTTCTATTTATGTAAAATTATGACATTGTTTGTATATGAATTGGCTGATGTAATGAAATACAGCAATTTAGTTTGATATTGACATTGGCCTATGTGGAAATGTTTGGTTTCGGAACGGTTTTGATTCGTAAATAACACGAATGTGAAATCGTTTATCATTGGCCCATTAAGACCGAAGCCACAGTATATATATTTGTGCATTTTTTTTCAATAACTTACACGCCTATATCTTGAAGTGTGAACAAGTTGTTTTTCCTGCGTTGATATTGCACTGACAGAGAAGCAACTTTTACGGAATTCATTTACTACACGAGCTTTCATCACGGCCACCGAGAGCCAAAGGTGGGCTCCTTGTCAGTTCAGTCTCGGCTGCCCTGCTTCCGAATCATGCACTCACATGGTTAGCGCCCCTATTTCCCGGCTGGTCTGACATGATGGCTTGTCGCATAGGCGACTGGGACACCAAAATGTTGGGGGTCAAATAAAACGAATGAATTGTGCATGGGGGGGGGGAGGTTAGGCCGGAAACACCTTGAATATAGATCTCCCCGCTTTGTTTTTCTTTGTTTTTTGAAAATTGAGGTAAACGGTGGGATTAAACGACTTTCTCAAAAATTTGCGACATATGGCTACAGTAGACAGTATCCTTTCGATTCAAAGTTGAATCGTTTTAATGAAAAAACGTGTGAAAAATATAAAATACTCTTATTAAGTCAATTATTCATCCTTTAAACATCTCAAAAGCTCTTACACATTCATTATTTGATCGATTATTAAATTTGAACTGTACTAAGTTTAGGGGCAAAGCCACTTTACTTTTAAATATTATAAGTGGCAGTTGTCCACCTTGTTCCTACCAGTCACCCTGTTGTCAACTCTGGCTTTCATTTAAGCTACTGATTTTGGATTAAAAAAAATGCCACTTGGTCTTATCAACCGGCCTCGAGATGCGGTTACGCTGGAAACTACCGGTACAGCCAGATACACCGGTGGTGTTATAGTCGCTTCAACCAAGTGCCTTAATCGAACACAATCATTGGAAATAAAAATTTCGTCTGAAGTAAACTTTAGATATTCAAGAAATTAAGTTACAAATACCTTTGTGCTATAGATGTACAGAAAATAACAACGTACGAATGCACAAATGAGCAGGGATACTGCAGACACGTGCTCGTTATCCCTGCTCATTTGTGCATTCGTAACGTTGTTATTTTCTGCCCATTTAAGAAATTGTTTACTTGTTGAGATAGAGGGTATAGTATAATTTCTATATTTTGTATTTATGATTTACCTAAAAAATAAGAAAAGATGAAGCCTCCAGGCTGAGCGGTAAAACACTTGTTTCGTGTGGTGGAGGTAGTGTTTTCGATTCCTACCGTTGCCCTAGGTGTTTTTTTCCTCTCTTTTGCGTTATAAATCTTTCCTGTGATCTTCTGTATGTAAATATTTTTCCTGTGAATTGTCTTACAAGAAGTCCATTCTCCTGGAGAGATAATGACACCACAACCATTTGACCCGACCACAAACTAACTTAAAAAGCGGCTTCTTCTTTCAAAACCTACCTGTTTTAAATTTTTAGTGAAAATGTACGCACCCTCACACCACGGAAATGCAGCATAAAATCCTTTAATCCCCCCCAAAAGCCAAAACAAGCAAAAGTGAAACTCTCCCATCGTCTCGGTTTCTCGACAATTAGCAATTCAATAACGATTGATAAAGAGATTAAAATGCGCAGAAATTGAGACTAGCACCGGGAACACAAACAATGCTAATTTCCCCCGACGCCTTTCCCTTCCCCGGAGCGGGGGGGACTAATCTCTCCAACGACAACGGGCTTCGAATTAGAGATAAATTCCAACCCCAGCAGCCAGTTATACTTCCTCGAGTCTCTTATCCACCCTCATAAAGTACGATTATACCCTTCTTCCTTGAAAACGGTCGCCCTCTTTCTCAGTGGCGCGAGAGAACGGCCCCATAAATTGTTTCAATTTTACCGCTCCGGGAGGGGGCCTATTTGCATAAGTGGCGCCTTCTGCGGCGAATGTTCGGCTGGGCCCCGTGCTCGTATTTCTTCGCCCCCTTTGATTGTTGATGTTTTGGACTCGAGTTACGACTGTTGATGGTTGCACGTCATCTGCTTTCAGCGCCGGAACGCTGTTTTATGGCTGCTTGCAAAGTTGACCACTTTTTTTCTCTTTTATAAGGTCCTCACTGGATTTTTGATTGCCTATTTAGAAACGTGTTACTCGTTGGTGCAGAAGATGTATTCAAAAGGGGCAATAGATTTTTGTCTTTTTTTTTTGCCTTGAATTCAATTGAGATTTAATTAAGGGTACATGAAAAGGCAACATTAGATTTATGTCTTAAAATGCTGTTTCACCAACGAAGCAGATAACAGCTACACCAAGAATTATAATCTTGCAAGTGTAAGGGTTGATTGTTGTTGTAGCATGTACTATGTACAGCTTGCTTTGTGAATTATTTTAAGCCTCAATGAAACTTGTAAAGGATGATGTTTAAAATAAAAGGAGGCGGGGGGAATCATGTGCAACCCTTTGCTTGAGTTACGACTGTTGATGGTTGCATGTCAGCTGCTTTTAGCTCGGGAAAGCTGTTTTATGACTGCTGGCCACTTTTTTTTTTCTTTTTTATACGGCCCTCACTGGATTTTTGATGGCCTATTTAGAAACGTTTTACTCGTTGGTGCAGAAGATGAATTCAAAGGAATTTCTGTCTTTTTGCCTTGAATTCAATTGAGGTTTTATCAAGAGTACATGAAAAGACAACATCAGATTTGTGCCTTTTAAGATGCTGTTTCGCCAACGAAGCAGATAACAGCTTTATCAATAGTTGTAACTTTGTAACTGCAAGGGTAGCAATGTACGTACAGCTTGTTTTATGAATTATTTTAAGCTTAGATGAAACTCGTAAATGATGATGTTCAAAAAGGGGGGGGGGGGTTTGGCTAAAAGTCATGTGTAGTCTGGGCACTAATTACAGCTGTTGATGGTTGCCTCTTGCACGTCTTGTGTTTTCAGAGCTGAAACGATGTTTTATGGCTGCTTACAAAGTTGGCCACTTTATATACGGTACTCTCTGCATTTTTGATTGCCTACTTAGAAACGTGTAACTCGTTGGCGCAGAAAAAGGGGAAATAAATTTGTCTCTTTTTGCGTACGAGCTCAACTGAGTACTAATCAAATATACATGAAAAGATAATATCAGATTTGTTTAAGTCATAGATAGCTGCTGTATTTCACCAACAAAGCAGATATCAGCTTCATCAGTAGCTGTAACTTAATAGGTGCTAGGATTAATTTTTACCAGAACTTGTGCTGCCTGTTTAATGCATTATTTCATGCCTAGATGTAATCTCCAAAGGTTGGTGTTTAAAAAAAAGGGAGAGAGAGAGAGAGGGAACTAAGTATAATCGTTTACAATTTCTGAAACGATTTATGTATTTTTAAAATAAACAATACCATCAAATGGTTGAGCTTGGGACAGCTGAGATGAAACTGTGCGTCATCATACATACCAATACACAGTAGCGTACATAGACTAAGGTGCGCTCCCCGCAAGATTTGCAAAAGCGCCCCCACCCCCCTACTAAAATTAAAAAAAAAAAAAAAATTCCCGTGTAACTTAGTGATATTTTTTGGATGGTGCGCTCTCAAACCTCTTGCGCCCCCCTGCGCCGCGGGGGCGCTATGTACGCTACTGCCAATACAAATAGGTTAAAATAAGTGCCCATGATATAGCAGAGTGCAGCACATTTCAAACCTTCCATGTGTTTTATAAACACAGAATCCTACCGTAAAATGGGGTGAATCGGAACACTGTTCAGTTTTAATTGTAAAAGAAGTAGTAGTTAAAAGATTTTTTTTAATTTGATTTTTTGGGTAAAAACTTCGGTCTTGCTTTGTTTTTGATATTCCAAGCGAAGACAAAACATTTCGAACAGTTATTATTTATATATATAGGAATTTAGGGGTGTTCCGAATCACCCCGCTGATAGGGGTCAATCGGAGAACATGTAAAAATTTTTGTTTTTTTCAATTTAACCAGTAATAGGTCTCACAAACATGAGTAATATTGATGGGGGAGAATAAGAACAGATAGTTACTGTCAAATAAAAGTTTATTTTCTATACCAGTAAACGTTTATAATTTGTCAGAATTAAAAATAATTTTGAACTTATGAAAAATTAAAATTAATTTTAAGAAATGCTTTTGAATTAAAATACAAAGTTGTAACATAAATTGAAGTCACTCATATCGTCCACAAATATGTACTTGGCTTTAAAACTAGCTGTTGTGGCTTGACTTAAGTTTTTTGGTTTTGGGGATGTAAGATTTTCCCACTTATTCATCACTGTCTGTGTGCTGGACTTTTACATAAAGTCAGTATGACTTTCCCCCATGTATTTTAGGTAAAAAGAAGTCTCCTGGAGCAAAAATCTTTTTAAATCTGTAACTTTCTGTCGTTCTAAGATTTAGTTGCTCACGAGAAGAGATAAATAGTAATAAATCCTTGTCTTGACTAGAGAAATTGGGGTTAGAATCTTGGTTTTTCAAGCAGTTTCCTTTAAATAATTTTGAATTGGAACAACAGAACCAAGTGTTCCATACACCCTGCAAATTTTTTTCCTATGTCATTTTTCAGAATTCTTCATTTTTATGACACAATTTTTAAAAAATGTAAATTCAAATGTGGTATTTAGTCGTACAGATACATGCATAATTGAAATATACCACACTTAGGTTTAAATTATAAGAAGGTTCGTACTTGCATATGAAGTTTTGCAGTCTATGAAAACGTGATGTTTTCTAGCATTCCACATGCAGCCCTCCTTATAAGCCAGTAACGTTGCCAGATTGACCAAAGTAATTTTTTCCTACTTCCTATGATCTTACTTTTCTAAAAAAATTAATGGCGAAAAATACCCAATAGTATATTTATGAAAAATTTCTGTGTACGCTCGGGAAGTTTTGTTCCATTTGACCCCGCTGTTCCTATACACCCCATTTTACGGTACGTGGATTTGGACACCATGGATATTTTCATCAGCACCTCTCATGGCTTCAAAAATTTAAGTGTTCATTGTTCAAACATTACTCATTATTTTAAAGATGCCTATTTTTAACCGACTTCAAAAAAGGAGGAGGTTCTCAATTTAAAGCGTATGTTTTTTTTTTTTTGTTTGTTCGCACATAACATCTGATCTACTGAACCGATTTGGACGATTTTTTTTTAATATATAGGAGATGGTGTAACTTAGGTACCATGTACTTATATGACGATATTCGTTCACTAGAAAAACAGTTATGATCGAAAAACTAAAATTTCATGTTATTTAAAACAATATGTGCTATCGTAAATCCTTACTTCAATGAGCGACCCGATGGTCAAGTGGTTAAACGCGTCAGGTTGAATGAAGTTCCTGATGGTATGAGATCGAGTCCAGGTCTGCAAGGATTTTTTTGAACAGCTGCATGGTTTTTTAACTATGTTTTGATTATTTTAAGTGCATTTGCACGAAAAAGAATGAAATAAAATATTTTTGGAAGAAAAAATAGAACCGACTTCAGTTGGAAATTGCTCTAAAAAGTAAAAAACATTTTTTTTCTTTGAAAACTATCGAAACTACTTTTAAACATAAGTTTTGAAGTCGGCGCAAAAACAATGTGTCGAATCATACGCAACTACTATTCAACTAAAATCTAAATTTTAATGGATACATTTCAGTGATTACCACACATTCGTGTAATGGTACAAATATTCTGCTTTTAATTTTCAATGGTTTCTCTGAAAAATGTTGGCAAAATATGGTTAAATATCATTTTACCTATCGTTATTGCGCCGACTTCAAAACTTATGTTTAAAAGTAGTTTCGATGGTGTTCAAATAAAAAAAATATTTTTTACTTTTTAGAGTAATTTCCAACTGAAGTCGGTTTTATTATTTTTTTTTCCAAAAATATTTTACTATGCTGTGATCATCGTATCTTTGATTTATCTCAAAGTTTCTTGCTATAAATTGTTTCTTTTTATTGAAAAATTAAACGAATTTTTCCTAAATTACCAATGATTCTTTAATTATCTTTCATTTTAACTATATGTATTAAACTTACTTATTGTTAATTATCAGTAAAATATGTAATTTTACCGTTCTAAAATGCTTTTCTCTTCTTATTTTAGGTAAGTGTTGCTTTACTGTTTGAAAATAATCTCTTGTTCTAAAATAGGGTAAGTTCTATGAAATTCTTAAAAAAAGTTATCCGCGCTGCTTTTTTTTTTTTTTGAAAGCTTACAAAAAGTTGTAGAATATATAAGACCACTACAGGGATTACGTAGTTCCGCCAGTTATGTTACTGTACTCTTTGCTTTATGAGCTTCTAAACAGATTTGCTTTTTTGAATTGAAACTCGTTCGGTTACTCAGAGAATCATTGACCCCGCTGTTCCTATACACCCCATTTTATGGTACCTCTTTTATTTATAGAGTCCCACTACAATCTATTTGAAACAATTTCATCACGGTTAAAAGGCGAAAACACGTTTTCCAACTATACAACTACAACATTTTTCTTTTAATTACTACGGTATAGATCGCTATCATACGTTTGTTAAGCAGCATCCTATTGTTATCTTCAAAACATTTTAATATTTTGATGATAATGTTTTTGATTAGAAGCTTATACAGTGGCCGCCGCTTAATTGAATCACCTTGTTCTAAACAGTTTTGAATCAATAAAGAGGCTAGTTCAATTAAGCCGAATATTGTTCTATTTTTTACGACTTTATTCATTTAATCGGCTGATTAAATCAGTCACTGATTCAATTAACCGGCTCCCAGTGTAATTGAAGTATGGACTAGTTGTTTTTCCAGACCTTGCACTGTGCCGGCAGTGAAGCAACTTTTACAGAATCCGTTTGCTGTCTGAGAATTTGCAAGGAGAGCTGTCAACAATTGGGGTCAAATCCTTAATATGCGTTAACACACTGTAGAAAGTCTTGAGAACTGCCTCAGTGTGTTTTAAATTTTCAGGCGTCTTGGGGTCAGGTATAAAAGCATAGTTCTAGAAGGAGATGAATCAAAATAAACTAACTTCCAAAAGTTAGAACCGGATCGGTGAATACATCTCTCACTCTGCCTCTGTACCGAATTGCAGCTTCTTCATCAATTGAATCGGCAGTTTGAAGAAGGGATAAATCCAAAAAGTAGTTTTTTGGGAAATCGACAAAAACCTTCTAAAATACTGAATTATTTTTTATATTTTTTTCTGATTCATTTGTAGCATTATTTACCTTTAAAGTAATTGGATGTATTTTACATTTTGAGCTTATCTATTGTATGTAAGGATTTACGGGCTATCAAAGTCGTTGGATTTGTTCCCTTCTTCAAACTAATGCGATGGTATAGGGATTTTAAAGTAAAACAGCTTACAGGTATGATGTTTGTTTGAAAAAGTCCTTGTTTAATGAAAGATTATTGTAACAAAATTTAAAAAAAATGATTAGGACAACAAAATAATCAAAAAGTATGTTTATTAAACATGGATGACATATTTGAGAACTTTCACTAAGAAATTTCAAAACTGAATTTTTTATCAAAATAAAATAGGTTATGATAGAATTTGTTATCCAACCGAATGATAAAGATTCACGGCACAACAGTGCTGCTCCCTAGCCATAGTTTTGCGTAATTAGTTGGAAGAAGGGGACTAAGACCGAACTTGTTCCTTTCTTGCAACTCACATAGATTTAAATGCTGCGTCAATCAATGTTGGAGGTTGGTTTTTGTTCTTTTCTTCTCACTAACACGTGCATCCACAGTAGGAGATATACAATCACGAAAAAACCCAATTTTTTGAAATTTTGGTCTTCGTTCCCTTCTTCAAACTGCCGATTCAATTGTGGATTAAATAAGGTTTGCGGGCCAGCAATGCAATATTTAAGCTTCAGTGGTCTTAAATATAACGTAAGATTTTATTTACATTTAATTTTTCGGGAGAAAAAGACTCGTTATATCGCTCTGTAGTGCATAGTTGTGATATGCTATACGCTATATCGCATATAACGAGGCGCAACGTAACAAGAGGTTACTGCACTAATTAAATAAGTCGCCAAGCGTTAATGTGCCCCTATTTAACAATTTTACCTGGAGCCCTTTTTCCCCTTCAGTGTAAAAAGTGAATCAATGAAAAAAAGGGGAAGGGGGAAATACCGATCTTTCTTACAAAGCACCATCTTCTTTACTAAAGAAAATGTTGCTGGTAATTCTGAAATATTTTTATGCAATTTGAATCGCAAACATTCTTATACCATTGAATCTTTTAATATTTAGTATTTAGCATAATATTTTAAAATAAAAATAAATATTTGTAACACCAAATATTTTTCCAATACTTACGTATTTTAAATATCTCTTCTACTCCTAGAAGCTATAGTTAAAAATCAAAAATGTTCATGTCATATCTAAATAACTTTGTATAAACAAATTAATACATTTCTCGTTAAATTTAAATATGAACGGAAAGTAACGAAATAAATTTCAAAGCAGGAGGAAAATCCAATTTATATTTTTGGTTTGGCGGAAGTCGTGAGGAATTTAAACAAATATTAATAACTCCGATATTATTGAAGCTGATAGCTTTAAAAACATCACGCTTTTTTTTCCGGTGTATCATTTGTGAAAATCCAATATTTGCGAGTGAAATTCTATTAATCTCTGCTACTAATTAACTTTTAATCGTTTCACTGAGAAAATAAATGTTTTCGAGCGCCTCTTACAAAGGATTGTCGGAATGAATATTATCGACACCTTACTTTGAAATGCTAATTTTTCCTGGATCTAATTGATAGAATTTTCACGCAGGTGTCGTTTTCTCTGCATTCGAGAGGGCTTTCCTTTTTATTTTTTATTACGTTTTTTCTTCTATGTGCTCGTTTCTAATGTGTGATTTCTTAATCTGTATTGCAAAAGAAGGAAAAGAATAATAAGAAAATTATATTGGATTTTTCCGAATACGTAATGTTTTCAAAAATGTTCTTCAATTAATTTTCGTATTCTCTTGTTAGTAAAAAGAATGCTGGTTAACAGTAAAAAATATTTTATAATTATTTTTAAAACTTTCATCTTAAGATATTTTTCTACTGTCAATTATGTCACTTTTTTCAATCATTTCGTTTCACTTTTTTGTTAAATATGTCTTATTTTCCTCAATGTTCGAAGCACACTACATGTAAAATTAAAAAGAAAATCACTTGGCTTCTTGTAATTCGTACTTTGTAATTCCTTTTGAAGGTAACATATCTAGTTCTCTTTCTCTCTAATGCACAATCTTTAGATGATCCATGATTAAAAAAAAAATTGCATGTGTGCTTATTCATGTAACCAAAGTAGTTTTTTTAGATTCATCATCTTTTTTTCAAGTATAGTTTTATAATCGTTTCAAAAAATAAAGCTGTACAAGCTAAATCCACACGCGTTTTCGGAAACACACGTTTTCGGAAAAGAAAACGCATCATTTTGTTTACAAATCAAAATATGTGAAATCTTTAAAGAATTATCAAACAAATTAGAGCATAAAGACATTTTAAAGAATCCCGTGTTTGGGTGATACAAAATTATATGGGAAGAAGAGAAAAAAATCTTTGATGAGAAAAATTTCAGTTTGATGTTTTGAAATTTTCTTGCTGAAAATAAACTGTTTAGTTGGAACTATGAGAAAATTAGATATACCCTACTAATATAAAAGAATGTAAAATAACTCATTAGTGTACAAATAAGCAGGAAAAGCTTTACGCTTTTGAAGGATTTTTTTCAGCCATAACTGTTTTGGATTGAAAAATCCTTGTAACCCCGAAAGGCGTGCGTGCAGATTTTCTGTTCATTTGTGCATCAATATATTTTTTATTGTATTTTCTTTTTGGTATTTATTGAAAGGTATTTATTGAAACGGTACAAATATGTTTGTGTGCGGTTGTGCGGCATTCTACCTTATAAATTGAAATGAAAAAGATATTCAACCACACAAATGCTCTATCAGAACAATAATTATAAAAAAAAAATCTAAAAAAAAGTTTTGAAGTAATTAACACTTTTGTTCTCATCAAGGACAGACAATAAATATCCAAAAAGTTTTTTCTCAACGAAATAATACATCTAAGGTACCGACTCTAAACAGCTTGTGAAATGACAAAATAATCTACAAATGTAAACCTTGGACATATAGGTCAATTAAAAACCTGGTTTCATTCACTCGATCCACGATCGACCGTGATTTCTTCTTCCTCTAACAAAAATCAAAAACGCATCTCACGAATTTAGCGAATGCAAGATCATCACTTTCCAAATAACTCTTTAAGATTCAATTGAACTATGTTTAATATTTTCAACATTCAAAGGAAACTGTGGAATATTTTTAAAAAAATTAGATAGTTTCTGAAAGCAAGTCGAATTTTTAACGAGTCTTTATTTGCATTCATAAATTTTTCAGCGTTAAAATAGCCACATAAAAGCCGTAACATAAATCATATTCCAACGACGTCGCTCAATTGCATGTAACGGAACATCCAGGTTTTTGAGCGAAATCTCTTGATTTATCGCTAGGCTTAAGAATCTTTTTCTTGACCAGGCCCCTTTTCTGCTCATTCTCCTTTCTTGCCTTCTTTTCATCCGAATTTGATATTTCGTGGGTGATTTATTTTAGCAGAATTTTATCGGCAACTTTCTTTAACTGTGTATGGATCATGTTTGAGCTTTTGCTTGAAAAGCATATTATGCACGAAAAGTTTGTGTTGATGGTGTTTGAGTTTATTAAGGATGTTCGGTTTTAATCATTCGCTGAGCGTGTTTTACTTTTGAAATTTAGCTTATTAACAGTGAAAGAAACCACCTTTCTCGTTTTAATTTGGGCCGCTGATCTTATTGTACTTTTTAAATGTGCCTGGTAATCAGTGCAAAGATTACCGTGTGCTTTTCAACTTGTATCACTGATCATATTGTAAGGTAATGTGGGGCTAAGTGAAATAGTTAAGTTAACAAACCAGTCTCGAAATGAACAAATTGGAAATTGGCTTTGAAAACCAGTGTACATAAAGAGGAAATAATGTATTTTGTAGTACATTTATTGTTGAAATGTTATTTTTAATTTTTGGCAGTTATTTTGTGCCTTCAAAAAAAGGGAAATTTTTCATCTGAAAAATCCTTGGGGCAAAGTGAAAAATACAATATTTCTCTAATGGAACATTTTAACAACAGTTGGTGAAGTGTAATAATTCGTTCAGAATATTTTCCTATTCCAAGTAGGAGTAACTGTTATAAAAAATAGAAGTGAGAATTTTCAGTGTATTAATTGACTAAAATTTATTCAGTATTGTGTTTGTAAAAAAAATTCCGATTCAAAAATATATAAACGAAAAGATTGGATAAAATTGGCCGATTATAGATAATAAGTAGTTTCCAATGATGGAATAATTTCAGTTAACCAGTGCATCCTAATTTTAATCTTTAAAAGTTAAAACTAATGTCCCTTTTAGTCCCCTTTTAAAAGTATTCGAATCCTTTTTCCCTGGAAACCAACTAAAAATCTATTCTAAGCCCTATGAAAGGTACTTAACAGAAATTAGCCTGATGTATGACAAGTACACAAAAAGGTACAGGTTGAAGAGATAAAAAATAAGAGAATCTTCTGCGATTTCGATATTTTGAAGTTATTTGCGATAAAATGGAAGTGCTGCTCCACGCAAGTATTTTTCATCGATTTAGAAAGAAAATAGATTTTAACATTTAACTTAAAACACATTGATCCTGGCACTAGGTGTCTTTTATATAGATTTTCGGAATGATCTCTGCCTCTCAATCGATAGTTCTTAGCAAACTCTCGGGACTGTATCGAAGAATTGATTCTCTGTTACAACGTTCCAACAGTCATTTGTGGAATTATTCTTCTCAAGGAACAGCAAGAAATTTCAAAAATAGCTTAATTTACATTTTTTTTCTTATTTCGAGGACATTTCGCCACACAAAAGTGGGGAATTAGTTTTAGTATAATTCTTTACAGAATGAATTTAAATTGCCGAGTCGGAAGGAGCATGGTGTAAAAAACCCTTCCACCATTTTTGTAATACAGTCGAGCCCGCTTAATGGAATAGCCAATTTGTCATGGAAAATTATTCTAATAAGCGGGATATTCCATTATCCTGGATTCCATCCACACGACGTTCCAACTTGCATTTAAACCAAGAAAGCATTTAAATTTGCCTTAACCACAAGTATATTCATCAACAAGTATATAACGATTAACTTTAGACATATTAATTAATGGTAATTTAAATATATTAATTAATAATACTTTAAACATATGAAAATTTAGAAATTCAATTAAAAATGACCTTATTAAATGACCAGGAACGTTACAAGCCCGTTTCTCAGCAAACCAGCGATGGAGAGCAGCATCTTCAACTTCTGATTCTTTACCTGTGTATATTCTCTTTTGATTAAGGTTTTTGTTTAATTTCCAGTCGTTTAGAATTTTTTCTTTATTTTTCAACAATTTCGAAACTTGAGATTGCGATATCTCGAACTTTTTTTCAAGTTGTAACTGCGTACATTTACATTAGCATTTGAATATTCAATAAAATTCACTTTTTCTTTCAAAGTAAGATCTTTTCGCTTAGAAGACATTATGAAGAGACAAGACAAAATGATTTCAGAACATCAAAGTAGACTTATCGTTGCGCTTCTCGGAAGAGATTCGTCACAGCCTCGTCTTCTTCCCCGGTCCTTTACACCTGTTGGTTTGCCCATTACTCCTTTATTCTCTTATCTCTCCTTTGGGTCCCTAGAGGTAAAGCTTATTCGAAACTTATTGTTCATTCTCTGAAGCAGAAGGAACGATACACAGTGGGGGCGACAAACAGTATACAACACTAGGGAAACATGCCTTTCAAATTCCAGGAATCGCTTTTCTTGCCCCTGCACCCTTTCAACGAAGTGACAAAACATTATTTGGAAGCCGTCCATAAGCTTCACAATCATTATTGCTCTTTACTGGAGGAAAAATCCGGAAAAAAGGGTTGGAAATGGAAGGAGATCGACATCAGCGTGGCTAAAAATTATTCTTTTAACCGGGATTGCTTCCTAACATGATATTCCTTTAACCGGGAAATTTAACACAGAAATGATTTACTACGGTTCGGGACATTGAAAATTTATTACATTAAGCGGGATATTCCATTAACCGATATTCCATTAAGCGGGTTCGACTGTAGTTTTCTTTTTTATTATACATTATCTTACTGAGATTTTACATACTATCAATACAAACTATGCTATCAATACAAGAATTTACTATGCAATACAAATTCCGTATAGTTTTGCTCAATTTAAAAGCAATCCGTATTTTCAGTTTTAAAACATCTTCTTTCTTATTGCGAAAATCTCTATTTCCTGTATTACTATATCTATTGTCAGTTTAAGGACATCATATCACTTCCTCTACCATAAGATCAATTTTTTTGTAGTCTTATTTTTCGATATTTACTGATAAAAAAACTTTTAATAAGCGATTTCTGTCACAGGAACGTTTTCAAAATTAATATATCGTCCAGAAAAGTCGCTGTTGCGGAAATAAAAACATCAGAGATAAAAGTACCACTCGGCTCAGTACCACGTAAACTCGCAGTATATTGCAGTTAATAAATAGTCTTTTGACATAGATAAAATAAATGCTTTAAATACCATCCAATCTGGAAAAGAACCTGCCATTAAGTGAGCAGAAAAAAGTATCTTTCATATATGAACAATGTGTGGGAATAGCAGCAGTGCGAAATTCTGTCGTAACTTCTCCCAAAGTAATAAAACTGTCTCTCTATATATCTTCCGCTGCGAGATAGTTGCTGCTTTATACGTGTATTTCATTTCTCATCTGCCATTAGAAGGACACAGAATCGTTAATTTATACCATTTTGCTTGCCGATCTTTTTCCCCCCTCTCTCTCTCTTTGGTCATCGCAAGCATTGCCATCAAAATGACATTTCCTGATTTTTGCATCATAACTTGTAATGCTAAATTTCGTGATAATTTTTATGTGCGAATGATATGCCATAAAATCGGCTGCCTCGAAAATGCATTCATGGAATGATGGAGCGATAGAAGAAGCGTCATTATGAGGCTGTCGCTGGTATTATTTCGTTCAGTTTTTTGCCTCTTCTCCTTCTCATGGTGCTAAATGTACCACGTTTCAATCTCTTATCTCTGTGAAATGAACTTTTAATGTTGTTCTCGTCAGTTGATTGTTTTTTGGAGATATTTTGTTGCTGTAGTTCTGGTTTGGTTCTGTTGAAAAAATCTCTTTTAACAGATGTCAGTAATAAAACTGGTCTCTTACAAGTAATCTTTCATCACGTTCTTACTAAATGAGTTCTCTCGAATCTAGTATCTATTCAAAGTTTCTGTGGCTCTAGCAAGGAAAAAAAGGCTATGGGACAAGATTTTCCTTTAATGGAGTGCATTAAGAAGTATCAATCAACACCATCGTGATACTAAATGCCAACCGCATTTGCCTTAAAAAGAGATCCGAGTGTTCGGAAGAAAGCGCTACCTTGCGGCCAGCAGCAATTGGCGATGGATCCAAACAAGTCAAATGAAAAATTTGATTGGTTAATTTCGAATTTAGAAATCAACCAATCGTTAATTTCAGTGCTGTTTTGTGTGTGTCGAAGAACTCTGATAGATGGTAGTGTGTTCAGATCTTTGGGCTCATTTTTGCTCTATGTTAAAACCCAGAAAGCAATAGGCAGTTAGTATTCAGGAGGCTCTGGTAGTATACGAGGGTAAGATGAAAAGTTCTCAGGCCGAAAAATGGAAGGCTGCTATTTTCAGCTTAAAAATGTCTTTATTTTTTATATATTAACTTCCTCAATTTCAACACATAAGGTCCATCCTTTCGCCAACATCAGTATCCCTTTCCGGAAGCTCTTCCTAGAAAGCGGTGATAATACCTCTCACTGTGTTTCCCAGAATACTGACTTCCCAGTTAGTGTTCACAATCCAATAGCTATTAGTAAACATGGATAAGTGGACATGATATCAACGTACTTTTGCGATTGAATGTGATTACAAGAATCTTTAAAGTTGTGTTGCTGCCCAATGGTTATTCAGTCAGTAGTGTATAGGATTCATCGTAGCAATGCAGTTTCTTTTACCCTTGCAATTAAGATATAGACCAGGGGTGCCCACAGGGGGGGATTATGGCGCAAGTTGCGCCATCAAATTTTTTGGGGGGGAATTTTTAAAACTAATTTATTTATTTATTTAAATTTTTTGTTCATTTATTTTTAAAATTAAATTAGTTACTGATTTTTTTAATGTAAATTATTCATTAATTATTTTTTTTAATTTATATTATTTCTTTATTGTTATTTATTTATTTGTTTATTTTGTGTGTACATGTGTGCTTGGAATGTCTGGAAGGAAAAAAAAGCGATTCTATTCTGCGCATAATTAGTTCTTTAAAAAAATTAATAATATATCAAAAAAATAATAGTTATAATTTAAAAAAATAAATAAAAATACTTCAAAAAATATATAAATAATATTTTTAAAAATAAATAAATGAATAATATTTAAAAAAATAAATAAATAATATTTAAAAAATAAATAGATGTTTAAAAAATAAACAAAATAAAAAAAGAGGGATAAAAATAAAAAGCAGAAATGGGTTGTGAAAAAAAAATTTTTTTTTTTTGGGGGGGGGGGGGAATTTGCGCCATTGAGCTTGGGGGGGATGGGCACCCCTGATATAGACTAAGAATTTTGAGGAAACAGGTCACTATTTAAGAAGACACTAGGAAAGTGAATAACAGTGCGCACACCTGAAAATATTGCTGCAATGAGAGAATCCTTTTAGAGCAGTCAAAGAAGATCTGCAACGCATCCTTGTATCAATACGAATTTCCACTACCAGTGTAAGACTTACTCTTCACGGAGACTTGCATTTGTATCTGTATCAGGTTCAGATATTGTCTGCAGTATCCGAGAATGATGCAATCATTAACATAATATTTCAGACTCAGGATATGTTTTTTTTTTTAATCTTCCATTTTTCTTGAGGACCCTTCACTGTTAAGGATACAGGTTGTACTGCAGTTTAAACAGTGTATATCTCCTCTTCCTCTATGATAGTGTAGAGGGACCGTAGTGGCCCGATCGGTAAGGCATCGGACTCGTGTCCGGAGGGACCCGGGTTCGATTCCAGCCGATCAAAGATCCACCGTCTTGATTAATGGTGGCTGGGAGGCGTTAAAAATGTCGTGGTCACAAAGTCCTCCAAGTGAAACGATACCTCTGGGGGTGCTGGGCCCTAGGGTTTGCTCGACCCTAGGTTCTGGTTCAAAATTAAGAACCGAGCGCTCTTCAGGGCCCTATCCCGGTTAAACCACGAAGCTGTGGTAGGTACGGGGGACCCTGGAGTGTGAAATGAAATATGATAGTGTAGACAACAAGACTTCTGCACCAGCGTATCTCGGAGTAGATGTATAGCTAATCTTTTGCAGCCACTAAAAATATGAGTTATCATTAAGAATAGTGATTGGACAGAAATGACTTCCTTACTACGCATTTGGTAGAACCGTATTCCCAAGTTTAACGTCCCAGCGTCAAAAGATGACGCAAAATAAATACCAACATCCCCTTGCCATTAAAAATCATTTAATGATTTAACCTATTCATCACCTGCCCTGTTATCGACTTTTGCCATCTAAATAAGCGTTAGAACATAATGGAATAGCTGTCATGGAGCGTCGAGCTACCTCGCTTCGCCGATAATGTCGTCCCCAGACTCATTTCAGTTCACTTCCCTCGCCGAAGTAATAAAGCTGTTGAGTTGTTTTTCGTTTCTCTGGGAGGGCTCTCTCGCTTTATTTGATTTCCGTTAATTTGAACAATTATTTCCGCCATTTTTTTCATTTATCGCAAGTTTTTGCTGGAGCAGCTTATGTATGCAATTTGGTGTTTTTTTTCTGACTGTGAATGTATTAAAAAAAAGAAGGTCCATGGTATTTGTTTATACTTTTTATCTGACTAGAGAGTAAATAATGTTGGCATAATTCGTTTGGTTCTTAAATAATTTGTTAAGCGTGAGATAAATACGGCAACTATTCAAACGAAAAGAGCTCACGTTAGTTTTACTTATTATTGAGGTTTAGAAAATAGTAAGTTTGAAAACTATGTTACGATAGTTTCCATTGAGTAAACACTAGAATCATATTTGGGTCACTGAAAAATTAGCCAAAAAGTAAGCAAACAGGTTGCCAGAAAGTTTGCCATCATGTCGTTTTTTTTACCGTCTTCTTGGCACTACTTTGTAAATAAGTCAATGTCAAACAGGCTCATTTCTTGTTTACATCAAGTTTATATTTTCCTTGAACACACAGTATAGAGCGTACGCACTCTAGGAGGGTTTTTTTAGCTGTCAGATGAAGGCAATTTTTATCACCACCGTTTAACAAACTCAATGGTCTGGCTATCAGCAAAGCTTTATATTGGCATTAAAATCCGTACATTAACTTCACCATGATGTGGTGAGAATGATGCCAATTGAGTGTATGTATAATCTTTATGGTTGCTACTTTTCTATCTTACAAAGCTGATTGCATCTATCAAAAATCAAAGTGGTGTTTTAACGCTTGAAAATTGTTTAAGAAAAATGCGATGAGAAGTTAGTTTTTTTTTCGGGGGGGGGGGGTATTTATTTACATCTTTCAGACAAATCTAAAAAACTAGTTAACATTCATTTGAGGATCAGTAAAAAACACATTTTGTGCCGAAAAATTTGAGTGAAAACGTTTCGTGGTTTAAATACTTCCCGTACTTTGTATATGGAAGTGATAAAAACGACTGAATTCATTCACCATTGCGGAAAGAAATGTTACAGATAGTCATAAACAGGCTGCTGTAGAATTTAAAGGCGTGGTTGTTTAAACAAGGTTTATTTTCAAAAATAAATTACTCAATTATTACTATTTACAATTTCCCTAAATCTGTATAGAAGAAATTTCGCATGAATAATTTAGTTTATAAAGACAATGTTACGAAATGTGGGTAAATAGTGTTGCAATTTCGAATTACCGATTGAAAAATAGTTAATAATTTTAGATTTTTAATATTTTTTTCATTTTGATTAAATCTTTCATTTTCCTTTTGACTGGCATTTTGTTTTAATAGAAATTTATTTTGAAAACTTAACACAGCTTTTGTCGTAATTTCTGATTATGTTTTCGATTGAATTCAACAGTAAATAAATTCTGCGACTCTTTTTTGTCTTAAAATATTATTTCTTAAATGTGTGTGGTGTGTGAAAGCAAGAAGTAGAAAGTTCGTTATTTGAACGCTTTGTTACGGAGAAAATATGAATCATTTAATTTTCAAGGATTTTTCTTTCCGAGAATCTGAAATACTAATTTAAAAACTTAATTAATTTTCCATTTTGTGAGAAATGACTGCATTTGTAGTTCATTAAAAAAAATTAAGTGCTGAATAAAAACATCAAATTTATTCAGAACATTTGAATTGCGACGGTTAAGTTTGGCGTTTTGTTTTGGGGAACTTTTTCAATGCTCCTTTGTTGGTTGGTCTCATTTGGAATTAGCGTTTTGCAATCGTCAAGTAAAGAGCTCTTCCTCAAAAAAGCAGCCATTTTGTTCAACTAATATATTCATTAAAAAGTGATAATATTAAATTTAATAAACAGAATTTTATGCAAAAGAAGTCACACATACAAGGGTGCCCACAGGAGGGGATTATGGCGCAAGTTGCGCCATCAAAATTTTTGGGGGGGATTTTTCAAAACTAATTTATTTGTTTATTTAAATTATTTATTAGTTTATTTTTTTAATTAAATTACTTACTGATTTTTTTCAAATAAAAATTATTCATTAATTCATGTTTTCAATTTAAATTATTTCTTTAATTTATTTATTATTATTTTTGATTTATTTATTTGTTGTGTGTGTATATGTGATTGGAATGTCTGGAAGGGAAAAAAAGCAATTCTATTCTGCGCATGATTCGAGCTTTTAAAAAAGTAATAATGCATAAAAAATATAATAGTTATAATTTTAATAAATAAATAATATAAAAAAAATCAATAATAAAAAAAATAAATAAATAATATAAAAAATAAATAAATAGTATTTAAAAAATAAAGTAATATTAAAAATAATAAAAAAAGGGTAAAAAAATAAAAAAAAAGCACAAGGGGGTTGTGAAAAATTATGGGAGGGGGGGGATTTGCGCCATTGAGCTTTGGGGGGGGGCACCCCTGCACACATACGTTTGTGATATCTTTAATAAAAAAAGTTTTGTTATAATTCAACTTCGCAGAGATGGCCTATGACTCCTCCTTTTTTCAGGATTGTCCATTTTTAGGAAGGGGTGATACGCAGATGAAAATTGAGGAATGGGATTCACAATTGCGGCATTGGTTACAAAGCTTGAATACGTCACCTTGCTTACCTTTAATTGGTCTCCCAATTTGAGAAATTAGCCAAAGAGGAAAATATTTTAATTTTTACACAATCGAGAAAGATTTCTCATTGGATATAAGAAAGTAGGTGGGTCTTGGTTTTATATTTTTCCACAGCCATTGGCCATTGACTAAACGCCTCCAACTGTTCATTAAAATTTAAAAACAAAATGGTAACATAAGGGTTGCAATAAAGAAAGCAAAGACTTGTTTTCACTTCCTCGCCAAATGCAGTTGTGGCTGCATTAAATAGTGTAAGTAAGTGCAATTTATGTTACAGACGATAAATTTTAAATGGTTTGCTATAAAGCTCGAAGAATTATTTAATATTTCATAAAACTTATCACTTCGCCAAAATTTCGCTAAACTTGCAAATATGGAACACTGGAGTTTCTTCCTTCTCTACCTATTTTAAGAATGGACTCGTTTTCTCATTTGATTGACACCGGCCAACTCGTCGCGGTTGAATAATAATTACCTTTTTTTTTTAATTCCTATTTTAATAAATATATTAGCTGTCACGTTGCGGAACAAGATGGGCGTTTTCCCACGGAATTGCCCTAGATTGTTTCTGTTTATACTTAAAATATTTCGTCTATTAAAAATGTAGTTTGAAGGCAGTTGAATGCTTCTTACTCAAACTACACTTTCCAGCGTTTTCCAAATCCCAAAAGTAATTTTTCTGAATCTGTTACAAAATTATTCCAACTGTTTTCCTCCATCGAGAATTTTAAAACTGTTGCAATAATTTAACCCATTTATGCAAGTTTTTTTAAACAATTTTTTTTTTCCATTTTTATCTGCTTAAACTCTTACTTGGAATAGTTTACATCCATTTTAGGCGTAAAATAGATCGCCGTCGCCATATTTATCAAGTTACTTGACGTCCTGTTTATGGTTTGGGGTCAAAATGTCGCGGCCGAAATGTCGCGGGCCAAAATGTCGCGGCAAAAATGTCGCCGAGCCAAACTGTCGCGGGCCAAAATGTCGCCGGTCCAACATGTCGCCGAGCCAAAATGTCGCGGGCTAAAATGTCGCGGGCCAAAATGTCGCCGGTCCAAAATGTCGCCGAGCCGAAATGTCGCGGGCTAAAATGTCGCGGGCCAAAATGTCGCCGGTCCAAAATATCGTCTGCCCAAAATGTCGCGGGCCAAAATGTCGCCGAGCCAGAATGTCGCCGGTCAAAAATGTCGCCAGGCCAAAATGTCGCCGGGCCAAAATGTCGCCGGTCAAAAATGTTGCCGGGCCAAAATGTCGCCAGTCAAAAATGTCGCCGGGCCAGAATGTCGCCGGTCCAAAATGTCACCAGTCCAAAATGTCGCCGGTCAAAAAGGTCGCCGGGCCAAAATGTCGCCGGTCCAAAATAACGCCGGTCCGAAAGGCCGCCGGTCCAAAATGTTTCCAGTCCAAAATATAGCCGTTCCTAAATGACACTAAGTGCATAATACAGATTTAATGTTTCCAGCAATTCACAAATTCAATGCAGCTTAATTATGTAGCTCAATTTTACTAATAAGCTTATCACGATATGATAAATACACCTGTTTAGTAACTTTTTTTAAACGTAACAGTTTATAAAATTAGCTTAATTTATTAACAAAAATGTAACTAAATTGATTTCTTCTAACGCTTAAATTATTTAAGTACCAAAATAATGCCATAGTTTATTCAGGGCTGTACTAGGGCCCAGGGACGCTAAATTTCTTCCTTTTTAATACGCTTTTATTAGTTTCACATGTGGGTTTGTTTGTTTTTTGTTTGTTTGTTTGTAAGTATGTAACTCTGACAAGGGGACCTTACAGGTTGTCACTCACCGATTTTGATGAGTTTTATATATTATGTAGAGGGACCCACCCTAAGTATTTTAGCAAAAGGATATGCTCCAATGCGCCTTAGTTTCCGAGATATACCGACGATCCAAAGTTCAGCTCGAAGCAAGGTCCCCCACTTCGACCGCTGGAGGTCTGGGGATCGAGTCCCGTGACGTATTTTTTTTTTTCTTTAATATCGAAAAAAATTCGATAGTTAATGGAAAATCGTTTAATTATTCATTTTTATTTTATTTATTTATTCATTTAGAAAATAATTTTTTTTTTCAATTTTTAATATTGTTAATTCACGGGACTCGATCCCCAGACCTCCAGCGGTCGGAGTGGGGGACCTTGCTCATTGGGCAATGGCCGCTGTTGTGCCCACTGCTCAACCGTACTTCTGTAACAACTTCGAGCTGAACTTTGGATCGTTATATCTCAAAAACTAAGGCGCATTGAGGAATATACTTTTGCTAAAATACTTAAGGGTGGGTCCCTCTACATAATATATAAAACTCATCAAAATCGGTGAGTGATAACCTGTAAGGTCCCCTTGTGAGTCAAAGATAAAATTCACGTTCTTTACAAACGTAAAAGTAATATGTTAACAAGAAGTTCTGTCAAGAACTAAACGAGCCTACTTTCCCGTACATCGATATCGGCATTCTAGCATCTGATCAATATTCTATTAATTATCTGAAACTGAAAATTATGTCAAACATACCTTTATAGCACTTAAAGCTGATTTCTAAAAGCAAAATATACCCCTCTCATCAGATGAAATAGACACGTAAAAAGTAAATAAACGAGTCAATAAAGTTTTGTCGCACCATTTAAAGAACGTAACTGTCATAGTTCTTCCGTAGAAAAATTCCACAACCGTTTTCAAAAGAAAAAAAAATAAATAAATAAAAGAACAAAGAACATCAAAACACATTTAATCAAAGAAAGAAAAAAAATCGTTATAAAATGTCTCGAATTTCATTTTTAATCCGTTGCCAGTTAATAAATATAAATAAAGAAAAAAATGCTCTCGTGAATGAAAAATTTTTGTTAACAAAAAAAATCGTCTGCCAAAAAAAACAATAGTAATGAATTAAACAAAACAAATAAATAAATAAACAAAAAATCGTCTGCCCAGTCAGTCATTTTTTCTGAGCCTGCATTTCCGCCATGTTTGCGTTGTCGGAGTCGGAATCAGAGTCCTCACAGAAGATTATTCAGAAAAGTACTTTACAATACATTATTTATCAAAACCATTTTCTTGCAAAGTTAGTTTGAAGGAAATCCGCCTTGTAGTTCAGAATCAACATTCAATTTAAATTTTTCCGTAGGCGCTCATGTTAACATTTTTTCTGAACGGTTCATCATTGAACGAAAAATGGTTCAAATTGAAAAGTGAAATATAGGAATGAACCTCTCCAAAATCTTTCGAACAAAAAAAAGTTTATTCAATTCGGACGGTTCACTTAAAAGTTATTAGGTGGGGAAAGGTTGTTTGAACTGTTCAATGTTGAACGAAAAATTGTTCAAATCGGAAATGTAAATACGGGAATGAAGTATCCTTGATAAGATCTTTCGAACAAAAAAAAGTTTGTTCAAATCGGACTGTTCATTAAAAAGTTAGTATCGCGAGGCAGGTTGTTTGAACGGTTCAAAGTTGAACCAAAAATTGTTCAAATCGAAAAATCAAATATGGGAATGAGCTGTACTCGCCGAGATCTTTCCAACAAAAAAAAATTTGTTCAAATCGGAATGTTCAATCAAAAATTATTAGGGGGGGGGGACAGACAGACCGACCGACCGACCGACAGACCGACACACAAATTCTCCATCTCAATACCCTACTTTCAAATTTTTATTTTTTCGATATTCATTTTACCTTTTTATTTCTTTTTGGCTTTTTTTAACTTGGCGATATTTTTTGGACTTGGCGATATTTTTTGGGCTTGGCGATATTTTTTGGACTTGGCGATATTTTTTGGGCTTGGCGATATTTTTTGAGCTTGGCGATATTTTTTGGACTTGGCGATATTTTTTGAGCTTGGCGATATTTTTTGGACTTGGCGATATTTTTTGGACTTGGCGATATTTTTTGGACTTGGCGATATTTTTTGGACTTGGCGATATTTTTTGGGCTTGGCGATATTTTTTGGGCTTGGCGATATTTTTTGGGCTTGGCGATATTTTTTGGGCTTGGCGATATTTTTTGGGCTTGGCGATATTTTTTGGGCTTGGCGATATTTTTTGGGCTTGGCGATATTTTTTGGGCTTGGCGATATTTTTTGGGCTTGGCGATATTTTTTGAGCTTGGCGATATTTTTTGGGCTTGGCGATATTTTTTGGGCTTGGCGATATTTTTTGAGCTTGGCGATATTTTTTGGGCTTGGCGATATTTTTTGGACTTGGCGATATTTTTTGAGCTTGGCGATATTTTTTGGGCTTGGCGATATTTTTTGGACTTGGCGATATTTTTTGGACTTGGCGATATTTTTTGGACTTGGCGATATTTTTTGGGCTTGGCGATATTTTTTAGATGCATTAAGCCACTTTTAATACTTTTTTCGTCTTTCTTTTATTTTTAACGGGAAAGTAGGCTAAAAACTATTAGGTGGGGAAAGGTTGCTTGAACGGTTCAATGTTGAACGAAAAATTGTTCAAATCGAAAATGTAGATACGGGAATGAAGTATCCTTGAAAAGACCTTTCGAACAAAAAAAAGTTTGTTCAAATCGGACAGTTCATTCAAAAGTTAGTATCGCGGGACTGGTTGTTTGAACGGCTCAAAGTTGAACCAAAAATTGTTCAAATCAAAAAATCAAATATGGGAATGAGCTGTACTCGCCGAGATCTTTCCAACAAAAAAAAGTTTGTCCAAATCGGAATGTTCATTCAAAAGTTATTAGGGGGGGACAGACAGACCGACAGACCGACCGACAGACCGACACACAAATTCCCCATCTCAATACCCTACTTTCAAATTTTTAATTTTTCGATATTTATTTCATTTTTTGTTTCTTTTTGACTTTTTTTTACTTGGCGATATTTTTTGGACTTGGCGATATTTTTTGAACTTGGCGATATTTTTTGGACTTGGCGACATTTTTTAGATGCATTAAGCCAATTTTAATGCTTTTGTCGTCTCTTTTATTTTTAACGGGAAAGTAGGCTAAAAACCATTATTATTACTAAAGGCTAAACTATATTGCATGTTGATGCATAATAAGTGCATTTGCCATTAGTAGTAGGGCATCGATCGTCCACAAAATGCATATTATAAGTGCAAGTAAACTTAGCGGATATTCAACAGTTTTCAAAATCTTCTTTTGAATTTGATTTACTCTAAAAGCGTATTTTTTAGTTTTTTTTAAAGTATATTTAGGCTTATTTCTTTTTTTCACACTAAGAAATTAAACAAATAAATTTGCTGTAAAGGCTTTTTTTTTTGCCTTTTGCAAAAACGGAATACCGTTTAATCACCGCGTAGCCGGCAATTTTCTTCTAGAACATTTTCTTTAAGAGTTATTGGGGACGTTTGAAATCAAATTAGTTCATGTAATTATTGCTTTCTTTGTAACAACTAAGTGGTGGAAGGGGAGGTGAAATTTCAAGAGAAAAAATGGTATTATATTCAACTCCACATTTAAATACTGATTGTAACGAAAGTACAGTACTATGTCTGAGCTGATTAACGCCAGAAATGAATAAGCATCTCTACCTTTAAGATTCTTCTACAAACAAAATTTTGTCTGAATACTTGCATTACTTCTTGATATACATTACTCACAAATAATGAAAAATAAAAAGTTCAATTGCTCTGCTTCCTCGATGATGTGGCGTATCTTCTGAAGGCTTCTTATTGGCCAATTTTTATTTGATTTCGTCTGAACTTTCTTCAGACATAGTAATCACGCTATGCTGGAAACGTTCCATTACATTCTTGCATGTAAAAACTTGGAAGAACTAGCGGCAAAAACCAATCAGCACTGAACCACATATTCGTTGGTATATGTATGTACCGAATTTCATTCCAATTTACGCAGTAAGTTTTGTGGTAAAGTCGCCCCAAAAAAATAAACGATAAAATTGAATTCAGCACACATCAGAACGTGTAAATTCTTCCAAATTGACAATTTTTCACTGATCCAATACTTTCTTTTAGACATTTTATGAAGAAGAAAATAAAAACACCTCTATCACTTAAATTATATAGACTTGCTTTTGATCATGTAAGAAATTTTAACAAAAACAAATGTCAAACATTGTATATCTGTCTTATTCATTTCACATTTCTTCAACTTCTTTTTTAACACATAAATTTTCCTTTCGATATCAATTAAACTTGGCTTGAGCTGCTAATCTATTCGTTTTTAAGTTGGTAGATAGCGAGTCACGGTGAAATAAGCTATTGTAAATAAATAACGGACGCTTGTTTGATAACTATTTGTTTCTTGGAAAACGCTCGAAACGGTTACAAGCCGAAAGGGTAATGTTTTTTTTAGTATTTTTCAAAAATTTTAGTCCATTCTATCATTAACGCACACGTTCATCAACAGCAATTAGCAATCTTTTGCTAATTTGGTGTAAAAAGCCTTTTCATATAATTTAATTTTTGGTACTATCAATGTCGGATCTTCTACATTTTTGTCTGACGACATTTGAACTGGCGACATTTTTGCCCGCGACATTTTTGACCGGCGACATTTTGGACACGCGACACTTTGGACACGCGACAATTTTGACCGACGACATTTTGAACACGCGACATTTTTGACCGGCGACATTTTGGACACGCGACATTTTTGACCGGCGACATTTTGGACACGCGACATTTTTGACCGGCGACATTTCGGACACGCGACATTTTGGACCGGCGACATTTCGGACACACGACATTTTGGACCGGCGACATTTTGGCCCACGACATTTTGGATCTTCGACATTTTTGCTCGCGACATTTTGGACCGCGACATTTTGGACCGGCGACATTTTGACCAGCGACATTTTAGACCGCGACATTTTGGCCCGGCGACATTTTGAACCGGCGACATTTTGACCAGCGACATTTTAGACCGCGACATTTTGGCCCGGCGACATTTTGACCCGCGACATTTTGGCCCGCGACATTTTTTCCCAGCGACATTTTGGCCCACGACATTTCGGCCGCGACATTTTGGGCGTATACCCCTGTTTATGGGATATTTTGAAGATATCTGAGCAAAATACGACCTTACTTGACTTTACTTTTGCAAAAACATTGTAGAAGGCATCTGTGATCAATTTTAAGCAAATATTTTTTAAATAGTTTGATATAATGAAAAAAAAGGTCGCAAAAAAAACTTAGGGCCATGCTCCACATCGACGTAAAGCAGAAAAAATAGGCAGAAGCGTAAAATGGATTCAATGGTGTTCCTATGGAAAGTACCCGGATTTTCGGTTTCTGCCTTTAGTTTCGGTCGCGTTTTACGCTGATGTGGAGCACGGCCCTTACTTTCTGTGGCTACCCATGCTGGATCGTTGCTTGACTGATCTGTCTGAAAATAGCTTCCAATAAATAAACTCTGATATCCAAATAGTGGCTCTAATTGGTTTTCTCAAGAAGAAAGACTATTTAGCTTGTGAAAAACAGCTTTAGTAATGATATACCCATTACAGGTTTTTGTATGCAGTAACTAACAAGCGTCCCTTTTTTAGGACACTGGGCATAAATGGGTTAACTAAGATTTCCTGCTACAAAATCTGCTCCTCAAAATGATTTATCTGATCAATACCAAATTTTTAACTCGGAGGAAGACTTCTTAAATTCTCTTTCTTCTATCCGTTCTATCGCGTGGAAGGAGGAAAAAAAAGGAAAAGAAAATTAAAATGATCTTCAAAAGAAAATTATCGTTTTCATTTGACACAAATCTGTTTAATGAATGCGAACGCGATTAACATTTTTATCGGAATATGGACAGATTTTTTTCACAGCTCAACTCAACTCCTCCTTCCTCAGCTAAGTCAGGATCTTTATTAGACTGCCATTCTACTTTTCTTATGACTTCGGGAAAAAATTTACATATTAAAAATATCCGAGAAAATTGCATTCCTAAATCTTCAAGAATCAGCGCTGTCTTTTGTCATTTTTTTTTCCTTCTTTAGCTTTTAAATTCTTGTTCCCGCGAAAAAAATTTTAGAACGTTTTTATGCTATTATATTTGTTTCTTTTTTTTTTTAATCGTATCGTTTTCGCGGACCCAGGTCTGATAAGAATGAAATGGCTAAGTGGGAAAATCTCTTTTAGGCGGAAAAAATGGCAGCAGGAGAGATGAATAAGAAAAAAAGAAGAAATGGGCGTCGCTATCGTAACGGTTTGCTGTTTCATTCTGTGATTTATTGCCAGGGTTAAGGGTTTGGGGGAAAGGCGAAAGATATTTCGGAGGGGGGGGATGGAGGGGAGGTATAAAAAAGTGTGTGCAATAAAGATGTTTGGAAGTGGCCACTGTTGCTGGCTGGCGCTTGATCTCGGACGTCACTCAGGATAAATTAATTTACGAAATTTGGAATTAAATTTTAGGTAGTTTTTACCTTGTGCAATTTCGGTGAAATTTGTTTATTAGTTTTTTAGGATAGCTCTTCCTTTTGGAAAGATTTTAATAATTTTCATGTATTCAAAGATCTCTTTTAACCAATAACGGAAGAATATTAATTTTCTAATTTTGCGAAGCTCTTGAAAGTGAAGTGCTTTGTAAGTCGTCAAAATTTATGTGAAGCAAGAAACTTCTTAGAGTCATCAAAGGATATGATGAAACTTGGAAGTGAAGAGAATGGAGGAGAGGGAGGGGGATGCTCAGAAACAAAATTATTTAGTTGCTTCTGTCAGCACTTTGCAATTTCGACCAAAATTTGAGCCCTGGTCACCCTCAAAAGGTATCGATTCACTTCTAAGATATTGTGACCACGCCCTTATTTAACGTGTCATATCACTATTGGTGAAACAAAGTGGATCTTATGACTGGCTAGAATCGAGCCCGGAATCCTCTGGTTCCGAGTCCGACGCCTTACCGATCGGACCACCACTCCCCAGTTATTTCTTCAGGCAGGATTTACTGTATAATGGATTAGGGATGCACCGATTAATCGGCAGTACCAATTAATCTGCCACTTTGCCGATTATTAATAATCTTCAAAATCGGGCCAATTAATCGGCCAAAAATTATTTTTTAAATATTATTCTTAAAAGTATACCTTCACTAAGAAACTGATAAATAATTTTATTAACAAAAATAGTAATCCTCACAGTTAATATAAAGTTTTTAACAAATTAACTCTCCTATTTTTAATAAATATACAAAGACAATGTTGCAACATTTTTCATGTGGTGACAGTTCTTTCCTTAGTACAGTGCTTTTAGATAACCTCTAATTTTCACAAATAATATAAGTGTTAAGTTAAACTGCTACTATCTAATTAAAAAAATTAAATTAAAAGTACTCCTAAATTGGAGTGCTCACCAGACTCCCCCTCTCCCTTTTTTGAATTTTCATGTCCAATTAACATAATTAACAATATGTTAATGTAATATTGTTGACAATAATATGGAAATTAGTTCTAAGAAATTTGATAAAATATTGAAATAAATTGTGAAAATTAGGAAAATGGAAAAACAATCTTTTCTCGGAAATAAATGACTTACGATTTCTAAACTCGGAGTCGTATAAGACAGAAAAGACATAGATGGTAAAATTGGTAGCATTAAAAACAATCATCCTTATCATTACTTGGCTCAGCCGATTAGCAACAACCAAATTGCTTATCGGTGCATCTCTAATATGGATACACCATAAAAAACTTCTCAAAACCTGATGAATCTGTTACAAGTGCAGTAGGTTCTTGATTGTTCAAAAAGGAATGGAGGAAGGGTAGGTCAGATAGCAACAAAAAAAAAAGTGTCACTTATTACCCATATTCCCACAGCTGCGACATCCACTATCCGAACTCCCGGCTAAAATCATTCCAATTCCTCTTTTCGATACGTGTAAAATCTGTGTTCCGAGAACTGGCGTGTGAAACCAAATTAATTTCCCACTCTCCGCATTTTTCCCCCTATGGTTGTCATAGTTACGGGGCTATGGACTTTTTTTCCCACTTAGCTTTTGCAACAATGCTTGAATGCAAACGATTAAAATAGCTTTGCGCGTAAACTATTTTTCAACCGAAAAATCAACGTTATGAAGCACAATTTTTTCTTGGAAATGTGTGCTTTATTTATGAATGCCTAGCTTTGTTATAAAACGTTTAGAAGTAACTAAGATATAGGGATATATAATAACAGTAAACTTAATTCGACAAACATAAAATAAATAAAATGCCTCAACAGTAATGCATAAAAGAAAGAGTGGAGCTGTTTTCTTTCGTACGGTTTCCATGGATACGATGCAAAATTTCTAAACTTGATACGCCTATTTTAAAGTAATGGAGTATAGAACAGTATGAAGAGAGTTAATAGCTAAAAATCAGCAACGAGTTTTTCCATTCGGGTCTATAGTTGGATCCCCTCAAATATGATGCTATTGAATAATTAAATGTTATCGGGCGTTGTTTGCTCCAGCAAAAATCAAAATTAAATTTCAGCGGCTACTCACTGAAATTTATAAAAATTTTATATCAACTGTGAGGATTATTATTACTGTTAATAAAATTCTTCATCATAATTTTTTAGTGGAGGTATAATTTAAAAATATTGTTCAAAAAATATTTTTTCACCGATTAATCGGCACTATTTTGCCGATTATTAATAATCAGCAAAGTGGCCGATTAACCGGTACTACCGATTAATCGGTGCATCCCTAGTATGAAGAACAGTATTTTTTTCAGTATGAAAAGAGTTAAAAGCAGCAACGAATTTTTTTGTTCGGGTCTATAGTTGAATACCCTCAAATATGATGATCCTGAATAATTAAATATTATCGGGCGTTGTTTGCTACTAAAAAAAATCAAAATTAAATTTCAGCAGCTACTCACTCTGAAATATTCCATTTTGTCACACAGCTTCTTTAATATCATGCATTCGCTTCAATCTATCCAAACCTTAATTTCTCAAATGCGTAGCGCAGTAAAAATAAGCTCTGAAAAGAAACATAAGAAGCAATGTAAAATTGTCGTTACATAGCATGATTTTATTATCTTTCAGCTTAAAAATACCGAATGGCAGCTGGTGCCGAAATATTTCTCTTTTTTTTTTTGCTCCCGTAAATTTTACCCACTTTATTATAATCCGGCCTTTATTTCATTCAAGCGAAAACTTACTCGTCAGATGTTGACTCAATAAATTGCCTGCAACTTGGAATTTATTTCTCCTTGCACTTATCTAACTTGGAATAGACTGAGGTTTCAAAAAAAAATGTAACAGCCGAACGGCATCTGAGAGATAGAGCGAAGAGCGGGAAAAAATATTGCATAAACTACGCAACGGAATATGGAAAAAAAGGGGGGTGTTGGTGTCAAAAAATATTCTTGAGCGACGATGGAACACATCGTTTGTCATATTATCTTTCCCCTACACTTGATCCCTCGCATCTTTTCCCTTTCAAACGCCGTGGGTGGGGAAGAAGGGATTTTTTTGTGTTTTTATCCCACCAGAAATGGGGGCAGGGAGATTCTGCCACATATATATTAAGAGATGCAGGGTTTCTGAGCTTGCGGAAATAGAAGATGTCACGCGCTCGCCTCGTTTTTGCGTACAAAATGGCGCGTAATTGAAGCTGATGCCGTGTTGCGATAGCTATTAGTCGCAAAAAGCATTGTCGGTATAATTTAAAAGGTTTCCTTTTGTAGGGTGACATACTTAGAGTTTTTATTCGCTTCACGGGAATGGATGTGAATTTGTTTAAGTTTTGTTATTGTCAATTTAGAGTGTTTTCTCTTTGTGGAATATACGCGAGTTAACGTTTATGTACAAAGCACCGAAACACGAAATTTTATTCTTTTTTTTTTTTTTGCCCTTGATTTGCTATATTTTTATCGATAAAGAATATTTGACTGCACCTTTTTGGAAAAATTAATTACACTGTTAGAGGTTAATTCAATTTTCTATAATTTGAGAAAACTCATCTGGCTGCAGAAGAAATACTTTCAACGCCCCTACAAGCGTTGAAATAAAAAATAAACCTAAAAATCTCAGTCAAGCGTATTTTCTCGCATATTTTTTGCGAATAAAAGTTTATAAACGGAAAAAAAAAAATGAAAATTTTGGATTTTTAAAGTATTTATTTGTTTTAAATTCAAAATGTGTGTTTGTCAAACATTCTAAAAGTTAAAAATTAATATTATACACTTATCTTTTTCTTCTATCTTCCATCATGTCATTGATCACTGTTATGGGAACGCTGTTTTCGAATATTTCACTTTTCTACACTGTTAAGGTTTGGTAGGTAGGTTAAAATTTCATAGTGGACTGTAGATTCAAAATAAATGTTCTCTTCACTTAAGTAGATAAAGTCAAACTCTTGACTTTTTATAAAAATAAACTTTTAATTACATATTTAAGTAAAATGTAAAATAATATTCTCCGCCAACAATCGGCGAGAAAAACAACGCTCCTTCCATCAAAATATTTAAACTGTTCTATCTCTTTTCGTTTTTTGTTGCCATTACAAAAAACAATTGATAGCGCAGACGATAAATGAATCAAATTACACAAAGAAATATTACAAAACAATTGATAGCGCAGACGATAAGTTAATCAAATAACCCAAAGAAATATGAACATCGCAGACGATTTATAAATTCGCAATATACACTGCAAAAACTGAACTGTTGTTTTTACAGAATAATACTGGCAGCCGAGGTTTTAATTTAAAACTGCAAAACGCACAGTAATAAACCGCAAAACTAGCTATTTTACAGTTTATTACTGTAAAGTGAGAAATTTTAGTTTATTGCCGTAAAATTTAGCTGTATTATACTGTAAAAATAACAGTAATATTCTGTAAAAACAACAGTATAATACTAGCAGCAGAAGTTCCAGTTTAACCCTACACTGCATGGATTTTTATTTTTCGTAGAAAAAAATATATGTGTTGGTCAATGTAATAAGTAAACATGTAAAAATATTTAAAAAAAATTTAACTCTAAATTTTCACCCCTTTCTAATTAAAAATAGTTTTGTTGCCAAATTGCTACACCATGCATTCAACAGATAAAAATGATTGTAAATGATAGTCTTGTAATTAGTTCTTTTTTGTAAAAAAAATAGAGTTATTGAAAATTTGGTGCACTGTACTCTTGTAATCCTTTACATTTTGACATTTTACATTATTTTTTATGTGTAGGGGAAACTGGGGACGATTGTGACGCGGGGCGGTTGTGACAGTCGTCATATTAGCTAAACCATAATTAATACCTGGTTGAAGCAAAGAGAGAGAGTATCAGCATGTTTGTCTGAATGTGTGTCATAGCATTGCGGTAGCCATCGAGCGACATTAACGCTAGCAGAGGGGTTGGTTACTTTCTAACAGTCAAAAGTAAGTTTTTTTGTTCGATGCCTTTTAGTAATTCCTGTTGAATGGGTACAGATAGAGAAATGAAAGTTTTCTCCCTATTAGTAGTGAACCTTAATAGTGAAATAGCAGTGATTACTTTTTATGTAGGCAATTTTGTATTGCCATGGCGATTGCTGTTTTCAAAAGTAGTGGGTTGGGGTCGGTTGTGACAAATTGCGTGGGGACGGTTGTGACAAGAGTAAAACATGTTTTTATCATATTTGATGCCCATAATACGCTTGGAGAAGAGAGAAATAGGGCAGTGTGACCTAATGAAATATAAAGAAGCTTATAAAGAAGTGAAACTTTTTTTTTCTTTCGGACAGCTTTGGAAATGCAAAGTTAATCGTAAGTCTTTGCTACGAAACATTCATTCGTAAGCGCGATGGAGCCGGCCGGCGCTGTCACAATGAAAACAACGTGTGCATATTGCTCATAATAAAGTGCTTTTGAGCTTACATATACGCTGAAAGCAGATATGAGAGTAAAATGGCTGCTGAGAAATGGTTCCGTTTATTTATAAATAGAAATGTTTCGCGTCTGTTCGTGTAGCTCATGCAACTAGCCTTTTAAGAGTAACAAGCTTCAATAAAACAAATAAATGTGGAATCTTTCTTTGATACTTGAGAATTGCTATGAACAGACAGGGTTATGACCCACAGGATGTGCATAATGTTGCCAAAACAGACGTTACGAAATTCCAAAAACCTGATATTTTTGTAAAACTTTGTATAAGGCTACTTCAACTGAACGAGACACATTGTTAAATGTTAAACTTTCCCAGATGAAGGTTATGTTGAATTACGTTTAATATTATTTGAAATTAAAAGTGATCTAGACTGTTTTGTTGTATTTTTGAACTTGTCACAACTGACCCCAAGCACTGTCACAACCGCCCCTGGGGTGGGGTCGGTTGTGACATTTTTTTCCTTTTTTGTTTGATTTGGTCCTGTGAGTTAACTATTGTACTTAGGGAGAAAATTTTAGTGTTTATAAGCAGGCAAATAAACACTTTAACATATAAACAACTTTAAACCAGCTCACAGGCATTGCTAAGGGATCTATGGGGGAGCAAATGAAAATTGTCACAACCGTACCCAGTCTCCCCTACTTGTACTTTCCGATGATCAATTCTGTCAAATCTGATGTCTTTTGGAGGCTCTCTCGTGCAAGCTTTCTTTCTTTTCTCTTTTTTTTTGGTGTGTAACTAGTTCCTCTGTAGCTAATGGTCTCTTTTTAATACGCTTTTATTAATTTCACATGTGGGTTTGTTTGTAGTATGTATGTATCTCTGAATAAAAGATAAAATTTACGTTCTTTGCAAATATAAAAGTAATATATTTAATATTATTTTTAATACTAAAGGCTAAACTGTATTGCATATTGATGTATTATAAGTACATGTAAACTTAAGGCAGGGATTCAAGTGAAACACGGACGATCGCAACTCACCAATGCAATCGCAAATTCCAAAATTTGGATTCAAGTGAAACGAATTCACTTGAATTCGACTTACAGTAGCGGTTGCAATATGCGATCGACTCGAAGCGACTGCAATGGTGTTTCACTTGAATTCGGCCCTAAGTGCGGATATTCAGTAGTTTTGAAAATCAGAGGGAAACCCGTGATGATCACAGCGCATTCCAAGGTAAAAGCGTATTTTTTAGTGTTTTTTCAAAACTATATTTTAAAATTATTAATGACTTTACTTGTTCGTGTAAGCACAACGTTTGTGCTAACTGAAATCTAAAATGAACACGTTTTAAAGGCTTTTCCTTATTGATTTTTTGTTTGTTCACTCTGTTGAACATCAACTAAGCATTAATAATTGCGAGGTCTTATAAACGGTAGAACAGCCGAAAGTACCACTTTTGGGTCCGCATGATTATATTATACCTTCCAAAAAGAGAAAGAAGCTAGTGCGAAACATAAACAAAGCACATACTTTATGAACTATAGAGATGAATCGAAGTGTTCTCTGGATGCTTACTGCATGATGTTGCCAAATGGCTACAGACGTGTATTAGGTCCTAGATTTTTTCCAAATAATTATTTTGATGTAAAACGCATCTTAAACAAAAGATAAATGTTTATTTTATTCATGTTATTTTTTTAAAAGACGAAGAAAAATATTTCATTGTAAAAAATAATTTCAAAACATGGTAGTTTGAGTGATTTTAAAAGCTATCCATATGGATTCATTTAAGAGCATGTAACAGACCAGTGCTGCCATGTATGGAGGATAAATGGTGATAATTGCTTTAAATATACCCAATACTTGCTTTTTATGCATTGAGTTGCCTTATGACTACATTCTGCTATTCATTAGGAGGACAAATTGTCCATGTAGCCAATTGGCAACACCATGCAGTGTAGGGTTAAAACAAAATGCACGGTAATAAACTGTAAAATAAGTAACTTTGCAGTTTACTGCTGTTAAATTAGCAGTTTTACAGTTTATTACTGTAAAATTAGCAATTTTTAGTTTTTTACTCTAAAATTAACTGTATTATACTGTAAAAACAGCATCCATTTTTTACTGTGCAATAAATCTCAATTTTTACGCCTTGAAAAAAACTCCCGGACTTTCTCAGAGAGATAGAATTTTCAGAGATATATATTCATTATGGATCTTTTAGACATTTAAGTGGTCTATAGTGCTTAGTTCTGATACTTCACTGCAGTGGTGTCCAATCTACGGCCCGTGGGATACATCCGTCCCGCGAAGCTGACCCATGTGGCCCGTTGTTTTGTTCAATGTTACAAATCAAAAAGTACTAGCAGTGACAATGTCGCAAATTTGGAGCCCAATATTCAGAAATTGGTTGCTGAAAAAACCCGCATTTAATGACATAGGTATCAAATATTGATAGCAACGGTTATTAATTTGTAATTTTCCTTTCCTGTTTCATATTTTCCAATGTTATTTAGAAAATAATAAAATATTTTTAAAAAAAATATGTGCTCCGGCCCGCGAGAATTTTTTTCACTGCTTTCTCAAATAAAGACGGAACTCTGATGATGATATTCTCAAAAAAAAAAAAAAAATCAACGATTATTTGCTACTGCACCGTTTGAATTGGGATTGTCGAATGAGCCAGTGGTCGGTAGTAGCTCGCTACAAGTAGCGAAATTACTATAGTAGCTACATTTTTTAGTAGTTTGTAGTGTAGCGCACTACTTAAAAAAAAAAGGTAAAGTAGCGAGTAGCACGATACAAAAAATAGTAGTTGTAGCGATTTCTAGAAACTACTTTTTTAGCCTACTTTCCCGTTAAAAATAAAAGAGACGAAAAAAGCATTAAAATTGGCTTAATGCATCTAAAAAATGTCGCCAAGTCCAAAAAATATCGCCAAGTTCAAAAAATATCGCCAAGTCCAAAAAATATCGCCAAGTAAAAAAAAGTCAAAAAGAAACAAAAAAATGAAATAAATATCGAAAAATTAAAAATTTGAAAGTAGGGTATTGAGATGGGGAATTTGTGTGTCGGTCGGTCTGTCGGTCGGTCGGTCTGTCGGTCGGTCTGTCGGTCTGTCTGTCCCCCCCTAATAACTTTTGAATGAACATTCCGATTTGGACAAACTTTTTTTTGTTGGAAAGATCTCGGCGAGTACAGCTCATTCCCGTATTTGATTTTTCGATTTGAACAATTTTTGGTTCAACTTTGAGCCGTTCAAACAACCGGTCCCGCGATACTAACTTTTGAATGAACAGTCCGATTTGAACAAACTTTTTTTTGTTCGAAAGGTCTTTTCAAGGAAATATCGCCAAGCTCAAAAAATATCGCCAAGCCCAAAAATATCGCCGAGTCCAAAAAATATCGCCCAGCCCAAAAAATATCGCCAAGCCCAAAAAATATCGCCAAGTCCCAAAAATATCGCCAAGTCCAAAAAATATCGCCAAGCCCAAAAAATATCGCCAAGCCCAAAAAATATCGCCAAGCCCAAAAAATATCGCCAAGTCCAAAAAATATCGCCAAGCCCAAAAAATATCGCCAAGCCCAAAAAATATCGCCAAGCCCAAAAAATATCGCCAAGCCCAAAAAATATCGCCAAGTCCAAAAAATATCGCCAAGCCCAAAAAATATCGCCAAACCCAAAAAATATCGCCCAAAATATCGCTAAGCCCAAAAAATATCGCCAAGCCCAAAAAATATCGCCAAGCCCAAAAAATATCGCCAAACCCAAAAAATATCGCCAAACCCAAAAAATATCGCCAAGTCCAAAAAATATCGCCAAGCCCAAAAAATATCGCCAAGTCAAAAATATCGCCAAGCCCAAAAAATATCGCCAAACCCAAAAAATATCGCCAAGCCCAAAAAATATCGCCAAGCCCAAAAAATATCGCCAAACCCAAAAAATATCGCCAAGCCCAAAAAATATCGCCAAGCCCAAAAAATATCGCCAAGCCCAAAAAATATCGCCAAGCCCAAAAAATATCGCCAAGTTCAAAAAATATCGCCAAGCCCAAAAAATATCGCCAAACCCAAAAAATATCGCCAAGCCCAAAAAATATCGCCAAGCCCAAAAAATATCGCCAAGCCCAAAAAATATCGCCAAGCCCAAAAAATATCGCCAAGCCCAAAAAATATCGCCAAGCCCAAAAAATATCGCCAAGTTCAAAAAATATCGCCAAGCCCAAAAAATATCGCCAAACCCAAAAAATATCGCCAAGCCCAAAAAATATCGCCAAACCCAAAAAATATCGCCAAACCCAAAAAATATCGCCAAACCCAAAAAATATCACCAAGCCCAAAAAATATCGCCAAGCCCAAAAAATATCGCCAAACCCAAAAAATATCGCCAAGCCCAAAAAATATCGCCAAGCCCAAAAAATATCGCCAAGCCCAAAAAATATCGCCAAGCCCAAAAAATATCGCCAAGCCCAAAAAATATCGCCAAGCCCAAAAAATATCGCCAAGCCCAAAAAATATCGCCAAGCCCAAAAAATATCGCCAAGTCCAAAAAATAATGAAAAAATGACTGACTGGGCAGACGATTTTTTGTTTATTTATTTATTTGTTTTGTTTAATTTATTACTATTGTTTTTTTTTTTTTTTTTTTGGCAGACGATTTTTTTGTTAACAAAAATTTTTCATTCACGAGAGCATTTTATTCTTTATTTATATTTATTAACTGGCAACGGATTAAAAATGAAATTCGAGACATTTTGTAACGATTTTTTTTCTTTCTTTGATTAAATGTGTTTTGATGTTCTTTGTTCTTTTATTTATTTATTTATTTTTCTTTTGAAAACGGTTGTGGAATTTTTCTACGGAAGAACTATGACAGTTACGTTCTTTAAATGGTGCGACAAAACTTTATTTACTCGTTTATTTACTTTTTACGTGTCTACTTCATCTGATGAGAGGGGTATATTTTGCTTTTAGAAATCAGCTTTAAGTGCTATAAAGGTATGTTTGACATAATTTTCAGTTTCAGATAATTAATAGAATATTGATCAGATGCTAGAATGCCGATATCGATGTACGGGAAAGTAGGCTCGTTTAGTTCTTGACAGAACTTCTTGTTATTTGTTAAAAAATAAAACAAAAATAGCAAAAATAATTTTTAAAAAAGGAAATAAATCAGGTTAAGCCGAATCGAACAGGTGCAAATCTTACAAGAGTGCATCAGTGGACGCAATGAGAAATAAGATTCATAAAAATACACGGTGATCTTAGAAACATCATTTTAACACCATATATCATGCGGCGAATATTCACTAAAATTTTAAAGAATTGCTTAAAAGGACAAATCAGTGCAAAGAAAAAAAAAGAAGAAGTAGCAATATACAATTGTTAGTAATATTCCATGTTCAAATGCGCCAATTTATTAATCTAACCCACTTTTTTCGTTCAATTCCCAAAGTCAAACCCTATATGCTTTTCATTAATTTATTTAAAAAAAAAAATAGCGTAGTAGTGACTACATTTCAATAGTCGTTTGTAGTTGCTACTATTTGAAAAAGTAGCTGTAGTTAACTACATTTATAGTAAAGTAGCTGTAGTTGGCTACGAAATAACGTAGTTTTTCCAATGACTGGAATGAGCGCTGGTCCTTAAACGTGACTCGTCCCCCTTAAATCAGTCGTGGTCACAGAAACATCAAGGCTCCCGGAGGTGTAATCCCACAGACATCCTTTGGTATGCTTAGGCTCGAATTATGTTTGGTAAGCGAGTTATAAGTAATACCATAATAACATAGACTTTTAATCACTCAATATAGATAAAGCATCCTACCTACTCTGAGCAATGGTTTCTCTTCTTTCCATTATGTTTTCAGTAAACGCAACATAAACAATCCTTTGGACTTAACGTCTTTTAAGCAAATCATAATATTTCGTATTCAGAAGTAAAGAAAATCGAAATTTCTGTTATAAATAACTGAATTGATAAAGAACATTTAAAACAGAACAGTTGTAAATGAGGAAAAAGTCATTTCATTCTTTCAAATCCCGTATTGCATACCTTAAATTCTGCTGTATTTAATGAAGCTTTATAGTTTTGAAACTATAAAGCTGCATTAACTACAGCATTTTCTGCGGTTAAAAGTTTTGTTATCATTGAAACTTCTCTTCCATAAACTGCGAAGTATTTATTAACCACCAAAATAATGCAGTAAACGCAAAGTTTCGTGGTTTGTGCTTTCCTGTTAATAAGCTTGTGAAGAGATAATTATTTAAACACCTTTAACGACATTTATCTTTGTTTTTAATTGCCATGATATTCTTTTCTTTTTGCTGTATTAAATGTGTTGTTTTTCTTTCTTTGATTTGTACCAATTACTTTGTCAGAAGTTAATTAATTTTTCTTCTTTTTTTTATAGGTAAGAAATATTTTTTGATGTCTGTGTTTTGGTAAGTGATTGAATTTAATAGCATTTGCTCATAAACAATTCATACTTATTTTATTTTTTCGTCTTTAACATTAGTGAAAAAGTTTTAGTTTCCAAAACTTACAGCAATGAAACATTTATTAGCATTCACAGAAAATAATTACTTAATCTGATGGTTTGTTTATAAAGATGAATTTTCTCGAAGATGTGTTTTGAAAGTCGTTGTCTGTACTGACGCTTAGAAATAATAGGGCTGTGACAACAAATGAAGCATCTATAATTCATTTGTACTGTCTAAAATTTTTTCGTGCAACCTCCGCCGCATCTGCGCATGCGCCAAGTCTCTTCTGACTTTCTCGAAATAGGAGGGAAAAGCAACGAGGAAGTAGCAAGCGAACAAAAGCTGAAGGCATCGGGAAGTGCGCATAATAAACCTATCTCCCCTTTTTCAAATGAAAGCGTTTGTGGCTGCCAGGCGCACAATACGCAAACAGACAGTAGGAGTAAAATGTTTCTTCAAAGGAGCGAGAAGTCTGTGTGAAAAATGAAACACCGAAACCTGACTATCAGTTTAGAATATATAGTTTATTTATGGTTTACGAGTAATGGATTTTTTTGCAAGTTGTATGTTACATTTGCGGGTTTGATTATGAGCTTTCAAATAAATAGATTTTGTTAATGGGAAATGGGTTTGTTCAAATATAACCTTGAATTGTGTGACTGTTTTGTAAAAATGTGTGCTTTTGTCCTACTTGTTTTTGTTTCATTTCATGTAATACATGGATCAAGATATGAACAATAAAAGGCTATGAATCTGTATTTTAATTATTATTTTTTTTCACGTTTTCTTTAAAATTTGGTGAAACAATCGCAGCAAAAAAAAGTTTTATTGTTGAATGGGTTTCATGCTCATAAGAAATCCGACTTAAAAAAAAATGCAATTAATTTATTTGATTAGGGGGGGGGGGGAGATGTGTGTTGTTTGGCTTTTAATTCTGCAATGTCTGTGTTATGCGTATGTATTATCGCATTCAATAATTTCTGATTGCCTTTAATTTTTATTACTTTTCTTTAATGTTCAATTCCGCACCAGGGAGCCATAACGCGTTTTCCAAAATTTTTGAGTATATGAATACTTTATTCATACTTTACCTAGTTATTCTATGAAATAACTAATGATAGGCTGTTAAATTGAAAAGTAAAAATATCTCTCTCTCTCTCTCAAAAAAAAAAAAAGTCCTTTTATAATTAATCCATATCAATGAAACAAAGAATATAGGTGCGTCTGTATGTATATATGTTCCCTATTCAAATCCATATTTTGCGTCGAATCTGGACCAAGTTTGGGAGGGAGGTACTTGGTTACACGGGAAGAGTCGTATTTGTCTGCAGCATTTCTGCGTATTCGTGCTTTTATAACGTTGCTGTAATTGCTTTTATTTTTATGCACAAAGATATTTACATCCTTAACGTGTAGGATGTTTGTCTTTGGTTAAAGCAGCAATTTATTGTGTCTTGTAGATGGATAGATCTGTTGTTCATGTTTTTTTTCGAAACGTCGATCAATTCAATTAAATTATTTATTTGACCTTTTTTCTAAAGTGATAGTTACATGTGACAGAACAACGTTATGAAACAAATAAAAAAAAACAACGGTATGTATTGCAAGCAAATATTTCTAAGTTCCTCATACCCGAAAATATTTTCAGGCTATCAGAAATTACATTTCATTTCGATCATTCCTAAAAGAATGAAAAAAAAAAAAGAAACAATATCGAATTCTGCCGAGCAGATGATACGAGAAATAAGGAGCTTAATTGAACCGAAAAGCATTTAATATGATTTTAGACAGCCTCTGGCTCTAATCACAGCAACCATTCTTTTAGACATTTAACTACACAAGGTTTTTCAGCACTCCTTTCAGTATTTCGCAGGGGAAAATGTCATTTATGTTATTGTTTCTGTACATTTTTCCAAAAGATTTAAGATTTAAACAGCCGAAAATCAGCTGTATTGAAAAAAATTCTACATTTAGACAGGGGCGTATACAAGGATTACTCCTCCCTTGATGTGTTTTCCACCGGTAATATTTCGATATTGAAGTTAAAAGCATGTAATTTTGGACGAGTTTTAATGATTTTCGGGGGCTCTCTCCCAGAAATGTTTCGGAATTGAAGTCTGAAATCTTTCTGATTTTTTTTTACTAACCCGAAAACATAGTAAAACGTAAGTAATAAAAATCAATCGCCCCTCCCTTGAAAACTTTCTAGATCCGCCCTTGCATTTAGATTATCTTGGAAATGGTTTGATTTCTCAAAATTGTAAATGCTTTTGTTTTGTTGTGTATATCGGTTTAGAACTTCAGGAACATGTCGCGCCAGCCGATTTTAAGTATTACTAGCTGCGTTGCCCGGCGTTGCACGGGCTTTAATGCAGTGAAGACAGTTTAAGCAAACTACTCGCCGCCAAGGCGCTCGCCTTTAAAGTAGTGAGGAAAGTTTAAACAGACTACTCGCCGCCAAGACGGCTTGCCTTTACAGTAGCGAGGAAAGTTTCAACAAACTACTCCCCGCTAAAGCTGCTCGCTAAAAAGCTTTCCTGCATCAAAAAGTCAATCGATATAGTTACACATGCTTCCTCAGAAATAAAGACAGTGTCGAGTAGCGTATACTTAGCACTCTACCTGAATAACAAATAAAATTCCTTACCAAAAACAAAAAATTCCAAACCGCTTTATTCCTGTAAAATTATTCGCAAAATTCTAAACGAAAAAGTTGTTTTAATATTTGGATCGCAGCCAAAAAAAAATCCTTCTAAAAACAACATTTGCAATTTTATGTAAAAACACATTTTCAAAATGGTACCAGAGAAAAAATATAAGTCATTAATTAAAATAAAACAATTGTTAGAACTTTTATTCAAAATGACAACGGAAAAAAATAACATACTTTAATTTTTAAAAGTTCAATAATTTAATTAACGTTTTAATTCAAAATGGCAACGGAAAGAAATAAATGTCTTGGAATTTTAAATAGTTCAATAATTTAATTAACGTTTCACTTCAAAATGGCAACGGTAAGAAATAAATGTCTTAGAATTTTAAATAGTTCGATAGGGGCCTCAACGGCGCCGTGGGTCTGCCCGTCAGTTTGTAATCCCAAGAGGCGCGGGTTCGATTCCCGCCTTTGCCCTGGGTGTAACTTCTCTCCTTCTCTGTACTGTAAATTCTTTCCTTCAATAAAATCTGTATTGTACTATCTGTGGAGGCAAGGCGCATAGTACGCAGTCCTCATGTGTGTCGAAGTTTATTGACTTCTAGAATAGAATAGACTAGAAATAGTTCAATAATTTAGTTAAAGTTTTTATTCAAAATGGCAACGGTAAAAAATAAATGTCTTAGAATCTTAAATATATTTCAATAATTTAATTAACGTATTTATTCAAAATGGCAACGGTAAGAAATAAATGTGTTGGAATTTTAAATAGTTCAATAATTTAATTAACGTTTTTATTCAAAATGGCAACGGAAAGAAATAAATGTCTCGGAATTTTAAAAAGTACAAAACATTTAATTAACGTTTTAATTAATATATCAGCTAATTAACGTCGTAGAATTACGCGGTTGGTCTTCTTGTCTTCCTTAGAAAATTTCGAGTCGAATGGTTTTATGTTTGATTCTCTAGTCTCAGCGATTTTTGAGGAGTTCAAGCTTCAGACGGATAGACAGACAGACAGACGCGGACAGATTTTAATAGTATTAATTACATTTCTGTCGTTTTTTCTACCAAATTTGTTAATTTTTTTAATATTCATTCCATGGTGTCCGCTCCTCCTTTTGGTGGCGCTCATGTCCTACACACTCACATGACTCTTACACAAATGCAACTTACACTCACGTCTGCACTCCACATACATACACGCCTACACACATACACGCCTACACACATGCCACATACAAACAACTACACATCTACTACAATTCTTGGTAAAAACATAATTTGAATTTAAGATGCCAAAATTCAAATAATTTTTTGACTGTTATATTTGCGCTTACTTTCTGGAATTTTAAACTTTGACTTTTAATTGAGATTCTCGCATATTTGAATGTAAGAAACCATTCTGTATCTTAGTATGAAGTATTAAATTTCTAAAACTTTTTCTTGTGTAAAAAAAAAAAAAAAACAAAAGAAAACAATGTACGTTGTTGCGGGCGTGACCTAAATCCTTACCTCCGCAACATTTTCCACTTATTATTTTTAAGATTTTTTTAAATTTTAATTTACGTAAATACTTGAAAACACTGAGTATTAAAGGGAAAATATATGTATAGAAATTTCACAACTATGCTAATGTATCAAGCAAAACCTAGAACATATTTAAGTTTAATTTGCCAGTTTTAATTTGAAACTTATAAAATTTTAGATATTTTTCATTAATACACATAATGTATTTTTTACTAACAAATAAGAAAAATATTCCATTTTGATAAAAACATCCCGACTTGGACTATTAAATTATACCGAACTTTAATAGCTAATTAGATTTATGACAAAGATTTGCCGACTTAGAGGTAATTAATGTGTTCCTGATAATTGCGGCGCTTATACATATTACTGAGCCCAGAATTGAATTATTTAGTTATTTGAACGTCATTATTGTGCTTCATTAAATGGTAACTCACTCTGATAAGAATTAGCTCTATTAATTAATTTCGACGAATGCAGAGATTTAAACGACTTAAATCTTTCTTCTTTAAGTGCGTGTCTAAAATGAACATTCGGTTTGAGTTTCCCCCAGCTTTTTAATTTTCTTAAATATACCTCAGAATTTGGTGGAATGAATTTTTCCTCTTTTGCCATTTGTTTCTCGTTTTTCTAATGACAGCTTAGCAGAGAAAGTACGCATTAAATAAAATCGTTAGAAGAACGATCCCTCATCAAATGAGAAGAGAAAAAAAAAAAGGTTCTAGCCTTCAAAGTTTTATTTATTTAAATGAAATCTAGAGTGGGGAGGAGGGGGGAGGGGATCTACTCCGAATCTGGAATGCATTTCTAAAAGAATTTCTTTAATGTTCTTTTAACTTCGTTATACCCTGCCTCCCTCTGAAAACTCCTTTCTAAATTATTTTTTGAAGTTCCTTGCCGTTCGAAAATATTCTAGTTTGTATTTACGTACTTTCATCTCTCTTGAAAATTATTTTTTTCTCCTTGTTTCTTTCGAACTTAATTCCTTTTTTTTTCGCAAATGCTGTGACCGATTCCTGAAAATAAATCCCTTTTTATGCTTTAACAGAAAGGGGACAAAAATTATGCCCCCCCCCCTCTTTTGCGTAAGAGCATTAATATGGTATTAGGATTTCCAGTTCTTTTTGGAATGCGCTTAGTGCTGGAATAAATGCTTTGAAAATTGAGTTTATTCATGTGGATTGTGACTGGAATTATAATGAAACGCTTTTATTTAAAAGTTTTTTTTCTGCCTTTTTTACGGCAAGTTTATACCTTTATTAAAGATGACTTAAATGCTTTTTTTTTCTCTTATGATTTTTTTTTTCAAGTGATTAAATTTCACTTATGCAAATTTTAAGTCGCTTCATTGGTTTAAGATAATTTGAGTTTACTTACTGTCTCAAGAGTGAATTGTAAATATCATAATGCCTAATTGATTGTGATCAGAATATAATTACCCAGAATTCTAAAAAAGGTTTTGCTTTATTGTTCGTTGGAAACTCGTGGAGAGAATGTAAAATTTGAAAAAAAAAAACAAAGTATTTTTTTTTTAATGCATTTCGTTGGTTTTTTCTTAAATCGGTCAAAACAAATCCGTTTTTAATGGATACGTCCATTCCAATAGATTAAGAAATAGATGCGTTTAAACAATAGGTTCTCAACTTTTTTTTTTTTTTGGTAAATGTATAAATACATAAAAACGGAAAAGTGAGGTCTTAGATAAGTTTCCCCCCCCCCCCCAGGGGGCATTTCATTTCACACTCCAGGACCCCCCGTACCTACCACAACTCGTGGTTTAACCGGGATAGGGCCCTGAAGAGCGCTCTGTTCTTGTTGAACCAGGACCAAGGGTCGAGCAAACCCTTGGCCCAACACGCCCAGATGTATCGTTTCACTTGGAGTACTCAGTGACCACGACATTTTTAACGTCCCCCAGCCACCATTTTAATCAAGACGGTGGATCTTTGATCGGCTGGGATCGAACCCGGGTCCCTCCGATCGCGAGTCCGACGCCTTACCGATCGGCCCACCACGGCCTTTCCATTCATTGACTGCAGTTTCGTGCTTTTTGGCACTCGTCAGCATGGAATAGGAATTAATAAGTGCGGTAGCTCGCTGGTGTTCTAATTTCGCATCAGCTGCCAAGTTTTTTTTTTTTTTTTTTTGCTCTCTTTGCTCGATAAGAGGATGTCTGCCTCCATCTGGCTTAATTCCTATTCTATGCTGGCGAGTGCCAAACAGCACGAAACTGCAGTCCATGGACAGAATAAACGAGTTGGTGGTGTATTGCATGTTTCTGCCTTAGCCCTGGCTTAGAGGCGATTACTTACTGATTTTTCTACATGTCTATCACTTCCCGATCTCTTAATTCGGTTTCTAGAGCACAGGGGTGCCCACAGGGGGGATTATGGCGCAAGTTGCGCCATCAAAATTTTGGGAGGGGAGGATTTTTTTAACTAATTTATTCATTTATTAAAATTATTTATTAATTTATTTTTTAAATTTAAATTATAAACGCTTTTTTTAATAACTATTAATTAATTGATTTTTGAAATTTATTTTTTTCTTTTATTTCTTTATTATTTTTTATTTATTTATTTTTTTGTGTGCGTGTGTGTGTCTGTGCTTGGAATGTCTGGAAGGGAAAAAAAGCGATTCTACTCATGCATAATTCGAACCAACAATATTTAAAAAAAATAATGGTTATAATTAAAAAAAATAATATTTAAAAAAATACATAAAATGAGAAAGAGGGATAAAAAATGAAAATTAACAGCACAAGAGAGCGTGAAAATTGGGGGGGGGGGGACTTGCGCCATTGAGCTTGTGGATGGGGGATGGGCATCCCTGCTTGAGCACACTTTTTAAAAAATTGTTGTTTAATATTTCCTCATTCAGCGGAATTTCTTCCAGAATGTTTGTTTGTTTGTTTGTTTCAAATGGGGCTGCGTTTAGCTTCTTGCCATTTGCAAACCTAGTGCATTCCCCAAAGCGGCATCCACTCTTTCATGTAGCACCACCATCGGCGGGATACCATTGCCACAAGTATTTTTGACGCCCAGTTTCCCCACTAGATGGAGGCACCTGGGCTCTATTCGATGCGAAACTGCACTAGGAATTTAATTTTGCCACGAGATACTATAAGCCAAACAAGTACTCGAGGGATCTTTTACATGCCGCATAATCATGCGACATGAGCGCTGTCGATTTTCTGCATCATGAAAATCCACCGACTGGAGCCGGGTTCGAACCCGCGCTTTTGGGCGTAAGAGGCCAGCGTCTTAACCACTAAACCACTCTGTCGGCTTTTCTTCCAGAATGTTGTTAATCATCTTTTAGCTGGACACAGCTCCCTTATTCTGCCCTTTTGGCAGTAGGACGCAAGTGTTCTCCAATGCCATACACTGTAAAAAGTGAACTGTTGTTTTACAGTGTAATAGTGGCAGCCTGGGTTCCGATTTAAAACTGTAAAATGCACAGTAATAAACTGCAAAACTAGCAATTTTGCAGTTCATTGCTGTAATGTTAAACATTTTGCAGTTTATTGCCGTAAAATTTAGCTGAATTATATGTTTAAAAGGACAGTATAGATTTACAGATATAGATTACTACTTTACAGTTTAGAACTGTAAAGTTAGCAATTTTACAGTTTATTAGTGTAAAATTAGCTATACTGTACTGCAAAAACGACATTCATGATTTACAGTGTAGGAGCTCTGAAGGGGATACAAAAATTCAAATATAATACTTGTTTCACATATTTCTGTGATTGACAAAGTGTACCCCAAATATGTATTGTGACGAGCCTCCAAACCTTTAAATCCACCAGGACGCAGAGACTTGTATCTTTCTCAGCGAGTTCCTCGTCCTTTTTGGTGCGTTTTGTTGAAATTTGGTGTACCCTGCATGTTAAAAAAAATGTTGTTTTTACAGTATAATACAGCTAATTTCATAGTAATAAGCTATGAAATTGCTAATTCAACAATAATAAACTAAAATTGCTAATTTTAAAGTTTATTACCGTGCATTTTACAGTTTTAAACTACTAATTTACTACTAATAAATATTGCTTCTTAGCTGATGAAATTTTATTCGTCGCTTTGTGATTAAAGATGAAGAAAAAAGGAACGAATGAAAGAAATTGTTCTTTTTTTTTTTCTAATTTGCTGCATCATTTGTTGCTGGTAATTTAATGTGGTGGAAGAAAAAAAAAAGTCGTCTGCGCCTTGTAAGCAACATATCCATCTTCATCACTGACTGAAGGAGACGCTATCAGTCTGCGAGCTGTCTAAATGTTCTCTCCACTTGCGTTTCTTTTCCACCTGAAATACGAACACTGAATTCCTTACCACCGCACCTCGTCTCGACGCTCAGTGAAATGGATATTGCAAAAAATAAAATAAAATAAAAAAATGAAAAACTGGAAAAGTTCCTAAGTTACTGTCTGTAAGATAATTTATGTTTTGTATGATGTTTTCATTTGTTGAAAAAATTGGTGTTTAAAGGTAAAACACGAATTAAAATAAGAGCATTTAATGCATTCAGGAGCTCCCCTATGGGAGGTCACTGTGACCTCCCAATAATTTCCGTATTTCGGCACATTTTGCTTACGATTCGGCAATTTGAAGGCAATAATGCAACATTGAGATTTTTTTTCCTTTTTAATTTTTTGATTTTTTTAAATGTTTTTTCTCCCTAAATGTTATGCATGTACGACATGTGTGCTGTGCATGTTTGTATTTTATCATTCGGTTGGAAAAAATTGGAACTTCAGTCGGAAAATTGATAATTTTCCCCCTCCCAAAAATTTTAAGTTCAGGGCGCCCCTGAATGCATTGTAACTATTTTTATTGTAAAAAAAAATGTTTAAAACTTTTTAACGCTGTCCATCTTTTATTGAAGGTGCTTCAAGATGTCCATTTGAATCTTACTAGATGAGAAAGCACACATTTCATAACAACAATAAAAGGGTTTTGGAAAAAAAGTTACATTCTCGTTATACGCCTCCATTTAGACTAAACGCTCCATGCGACTAATCCGTTTTTACTTCCTTTTACGTAGTAAAGGAAGTATTGTGATCGCGAAAAAAAATCACTCAAATTTGAGTCTTAAATTTTGATTTTGCTCACCCCCGAATGAAAATTCCTTAGTTTTTTTGACCTGTCAGCACGTGCATATGTACCTACCAACATATAAGCAGCCGAAAATTTTTTTTCAACCACCCCCCAAGTTAATTACGACGAGTTTTCTCGTGACGTCTGTATGTACGTGTGTGCGTATGTATGTATGTGGGTCGCATAACTCAAAAACTATATGCCGTAGAAGCTTCTAGCTAGGTATGTAGGCTCTGAGGATGGTCTAGTTGTGCACCTCCCCTTGTGGTTGCATTTGAATGTACCCAAGGGGGTGTTTTACCCCTTTTTTGGGGTAAATCAGTGTTAATTTCAATGCAGACTCAAGTGATATGAATTGGCGCGATCACTTGGCTATATGTCGCCAAGCTTTTGGTCGCCAAGTGTTTGACGCCAACTTGGCGACATATCGCCAAGTTGGCGACAAATTTGGCGAAAAAAATATTTTTTGAATTTGGGTTCAACTTGGCGCTATTGGCGATATTTTGCGAAAAATTCACTGAATGATATTAAAATCAGCAATATTTAGAAAATTAACCATTGCAAAATATTTTTTGCATTGTTTCGTGGCAGATTAGGGGAGTAAATATTTGAATTGTTACCTTGCTCACTCCAAGCACTTTTTTTAACACTTAAGGCAACTACTAAGAAATTTACACCTAAAAGGAAGTAGTGTGGGGTCCATACCAGATTTTTTGTTATTGCGATTCCAGTAAAAGGTTCGTTTTTGGTATTATGATTTTAGTCTAAATGGTTCGTTTATGTCATTGTGGGTTTCTTTAATTACTATTTCTTTTCTGGAAGGTTTGTTTTTTGCATTTTGAGCTGTTGGCATTATTACGTTCTACATGTGTAATCATTTATGTCCCAAATTTATTTAACAATGAATATATATATATAAATATTTTTGGTTTTTAAAAACGCAAATACATCAAAAAACATTTTTACCGAGCATAAAAATTTTAAAATTTTTGGTTGTTCAAGGCCTCCAACGCCTTAGGGCCCCCAAGAAAACTGTTTTCGATTGCAGGTATACCATCTGTCGGACTCTCAGCGAAGTACAAGTAGTGGTACTCAAAAGCTTTAGCATGATTCCTGCCATTTATAGAATTCATAATACTAAATTAATATAAGTGGTACTTTTGAGTTCCATTTAAATATATAAATTTTAAGGATATAATAAAAAGAAACTAATAATCCATTTACCCGAAGTACAAAGCCTCGAATATCATTCCTCCCAAACTGTTTTAGAACTGCTTAATCTCTGCTAAGGTGGTTTGCTCTTTAATAGAAGTTCGATGGGGTGGGAGGGGGGGGGGTCTCAATTATAAATCTAAACTAGGAACGACACTCTCCCACATCCATGTTGGATTTGGGATGTCAAACTATTGACGATACTCCTCTTCGTCATGGTGTTTAGTAGGGATGCACCGATAAGCAAATTGACCGATTACCGATTAATCGGCTGTTGATAATCGGCCGATTAATCGGTCAAGCCGATTAATGAATAAAATGGTTGTTTTAGGTACTACCAATTTCACCGTTACAGTTTTTTCTTCGTTTTTTTACAATTCTAACTTTTAAAATAGTTCCTAATTTTTTCTTCCATTTTCCTAATTTTCCCAAAATAATTTCAAAATTTTATCAAATTTCTCTGAACTAATTTTCATATCATTGTCAATAATATTGCAATAACACATTGCTAATTATGTAAACTAGACATGAAAATTCAAAAAAAAAAAAAGGCTGTGTGGTGAGCAATCCATTTTTGAAGTTCTTTCAGTTTCAATTTTTCAATTTTTAGTAGCTATGTAATTCAAGACTTTTATTCTTTGTGAAAACTGAAGATTATCTAAAAGCAAGGAGAAAAGTATCAACGCATGAAAAATGTTGCTACATTAACTATGTGTATTTTTATTCAAAATAGGAGAATTAATGTATTAAAAACTTTACATCAACTGTGATCATATTATTACTGTTAATAACATTATTCATCATAATTTCTTAGTAAAGGTTTACTTTAAAAAATAATATTTAAAAAATATTTTTTCCGCCGATTAATCGGCCCGATTCTGCCGATTATTAATAATCGGCAAAGTGGCCGATTATGGCCGATTAATCGGTACTGCCGATTAATCGGTGCATCCCTAGTGTTTAGGATAGGATGTCGAACTAAGAAGGACTAATTAGCATCATTGGGCTGGATATGGGATGCTAAAATGTTGAGGAAGCTCTTCTACGCTATTGTGCCGAATATGGGATGCTAACCTACTGAGGACTCTTTTCTAAGCGATTGTGTCTGACGTAGGATGCTAAACTGTAGACGTCTCTTCTAGGTCATTGCGTCGGATATGGGATGTTATCTAATTGACGATACTCTTCTCTTTTACACCACTGTGTCTAAAGTAGGAAGCTAAACTAAGAACAGCAATCTTCTATGACGCAGTATCACGTATGGGATGCTAGCCTACAGACGATATTTTACGAGACTAGTGGTCCTCAACGGGTGGTACGCGTATTGCGTACACTTTTCACTACGCGTAAATCTATGAGATTGATTAAATTTTAGTTTGACAAAGTTAGAGTAACATCATGTGATCCTACAGAGAAACGAAATTTTAAAATTTTCTTTTAGAAAAAAAATTAGAAAAAATATTTTTGACAAAAAGGGTAAATCATACTTAGAGAAGGAACATAGCAAAATTTCAGCTCCAAATACCACAACTTATTACCAATTAATAAACTCAAAACTCCGAAAATCGCCAAGAGTTCATTGAACTGCTTCAAATTATTCTTCATATTTAAAGTCGCGCAGAGAGAGTCTATCGAAATTCTAATGGCCCCAGAAGCCACAAATAGCTCTGGCAAAGTGATCAGCAGAGGATAATAGAGGCCTCCTCCAGGAGGCAAGCTACTCCTGCTCTATCTATGGGATGAAAAACAGAGCGGGGAAGAGTCCAGTTGAAAGATTAATGGTCTTCAGCTCTGAAAAATAGAAGTCGCCGGCTTGAGGCCTCAATATTGCATTCTTTCTTCTCTTTACTTTCGACTCGGTGACTGTGCATCCTTAAAACGATAGCTTTCGATTGCATTGTTTCTGCATAGTTTTCAGAAGTATTCTGGATTTTCGTTTTGCTTGGCTGGGAGAGAAAGTGTCTTGGAGATCGATCTATATAGTGTGTGCCCACGGCCAGGGGAGAGAGACACTCGGAATGGGGGAGGAATATATTGATGAATTCCCAAATGCAATGAAAAATAAAACTTTCCCATTTTGGAGGTGAGCAAATGCAGTATATGCTGTTTGTTTTGAAATACGAATACCTTGTTCGGGGGGAAGAGGGTTGCGATTAACATAGGAGCTGTGTGGAATACAGAAATTCATTCCTGTTCTTGTCTTTGATATTGGAAAAGGCCCTGTTTCCACTCCCGTAAAAGAAGGTACTCACAATACGGTATTCAAATCTTCTTTGACGATATGAACCCGGTCAGGTGTTCACTTGGCTGTTGGCTTTGTACATGTGAACTATTTTCCGTTTTTATGCACCGATGAAGAGGCTTGTATTTTATAGCTTCGAAACGGCTGTTCGCTGAGTTTTTTTACTCATTTTAAATGTGTTTATTTGTACTTTTTTAAGCGTTGTCCCATTTTACTCATTTTACAGTACAAAGTTTCCGACTGCTTGTTTACAAAGCACTAGTTCCCTAGCGGATCCGAAATTGACATACAGGGAGGGGTTTTTTAGTCACAACTGCCCTTACATGTACTACACTAGGAATTGCAATGTGGCTTAAAAAGAAACTGAGGGGTGACACCAATTCTACCTTCGTTATTCACTTGCAGTGACTCACTAGTGCAGCTTAAGCGTACCTTCTCCGAGAAGTTATTTTTTTTATTTTAATGGTTCTTAAAAGTACATAAAATTCTGAGGGATATTCCATAAAAAAATCACACATTTTATCTCCCGCACATGCCTATCTATATGTAATTTCAAAGATTGTAATAAGCAAATTTCTTAGTTGAAAATCTGATAAAATTATATGCATTTAAGCGTAAATAAGAGGGTGTAAATTAAAATACAAACATGTGTTCGTACCATTAAACGCAAAACTTGGTTTACTCTCTTATATTTTCCGTACACACATAACGGTTTATAATTTTTATTTTGTTCATCTGTTCTATTAAATTAGTTGAAGCGTAATCAAGGCCAACGCAAAAAAAACAGACAATATTATAGACTCTTTTCTTCAATAACTGTTGCACGACTAAAGTAATAGTACTTTTTAAATACTATGAAAAAAAGAAAAATATTGATGACATTTTGACAACTCTTTCGCCATTTTGAATATCAGCATTCTCAAAGCTTTGCTGTTCTTCCTGCTACGCTGAGCTGAGGCAAATATTCAACATTTTAAAAATGACATCTCACACTCCTCAAGGATAAACTTCAAGCATGTTTTTTCCAACCTTGCTTTATCTGAAGCGTATCGATCAAATCATAGTTTTTAAATCTCGATACAAACCGAGCAAACCGCAAGATCAACTTGCTCCGTAGCGAATTATTCATGCCCCCGAGAGAAACGAGGTGTGTAAAATGGGAATGTAGCCCTAAAACAGTCAACGAGGCTGGAATGCATCAATCATGAAAATAAATATTCATTTAAACGAGGGACGGATATATTGAGAGTTATGTTCGAAGCTAAGAGCGGTTGACAGCAACATGAAAGGAGAGACATTTTGAGCTTTGTACAGAAAATTCCAAATAGTTGACTTGTTAAGCATGAACTGTAAAAGTCCTACACCTGGACAGGCGGTTAACTAGACTACCTTGGTAATTCGACAATTAATTTTCTAATACATTGAACTCTCACACGACGATTTTCAATGGTCTCGGAACATTTCATAGTAAAATAATGATAATTTCATTCGTTTATACGTCGCTCTAAAGATAAATATTTCACTTATGCGCCTAATTTTTCGTAAAATGCAAACAATTAAACTTATTTTCCTAAAAAATGAGCATGTTTCTTCACTTTCCTCTTTAATCTTTCGCTTTTATTGCTCACAGAAGGCATTTTTTCCACATGAACTAGAGTTCGGAGAGGGATAATTATCTAGCCAAACCGTAGTAATATGACCATTTTCTATAGAAACATTCTTATTCTTGCTTTCATTAGAACTTATATAGCATTTTAGTCCTTTGAATAGGCTTGTTCACTTATGCGTCTCTCTCACTTATGCGCCTTTTTTTGTTGGTCCCTTGGGCCGGAGCATAAGTGAGAGTTCACTGCAGTTAGTCCAATGTTAATTTCAATGAGTAAAACCTTTCTGACTTAACACACATTTACAGGAAGCTACACCCTATAGCAGCGGTAGGCAACCCGTCGATCTCAAGCCTATTTTGCGTCGATCGCGGCAGTATCTTTAACCTTGCCTTCTGGCTGAATAGAATTAATAAGCATTAATTTCTGGAATAAAATTAAGTGTAACGCTTAAATCAATATTTATTTGCTAATTTTCCGCACTTTTTATAACCATTGGAACCTTTTATCGTCGTTGTTTTATCAATTTTAAAACAAGCAATGTAATTTTTTTAAAGAGTTGACCAACACTTTGAAGTCAGCAAGGTCTCAACCACTGGTCAGAAGTAGCGCTCTACAAGTAGCGAAACTACTATAGTAGTTACATTTTTTAGTAGTTTGTAGTTTAGCGCACTACTTTTTAAAAAAAAGTAGAGTAGCGAGTAGCGCGATACAAAAAAGTAGTAGTTTGTAGCGATTTCTAGAAACTACTTTAAATTAAATAAAAAAAAAATAAATGAAAAAAAAAGGAGAACGAAGAAAGAAAACAAGGTGGTTCTTGTGGCGGATATTCGTAAAAATTGTAAAAAAAAATCTAAAAAGGACAAATTTTAGCAAAAAAAAAAAAAGGAACAAAAAGGAAAATTAACAAATACATTCAAAGACAATTCGTATTTCTATTCCATATTCGAATGAGGTAATTTTTTAATCTAAACCACTTTTCGATTTTTTTCGGTCGATCCTCAAACGGTGTATTCTTTTTATTTATTTATTTTTTAAAAAGTAGCGAAGTAGCAACTACATTTCAAAAGTAGTGTAGCTCGCTACATTTTAAAACAAGAAGTTCTGTCAAGAACTAAACGAGCCTACTTTCCCGTACATCGACATCGGCATTCTAGCATCTGATCATTATTCTCTTGATCATCTGAGACTAAACATTATGTCAAACATACCTTTTTAGCACTTAAAGCTGATTTTTAAAAGCAAAATATACCCCTCTCATCAGATGAAATAGAGACATAAAAAGTAAATAAATGAATAAATGAAGTTTTGTCGCACCTTTTAAAGAATGTAACTGTTACAGTTCTTTCGTAGAAAAATTCCTCAATCGTTTTCAAAAAAAAAAAAAAAAAATTAAAAGTACAAAGTACATCAAAAAACATTTTATCAAAGAAAGGAAAAAAAACTCGTCCGTCGATAAAATGTCTCGATTTTCACTTTTAAACCGCTGCCAGTTGTTAAATATAAATAAAGAATAAAATGCTCTCGTGAATGAAACACTTTTGTTACAAAAAAAAATCGTCTGCCAAAAAAAAATAATAGTAATAAATAAAATAACACAAATGAATAAATAAACAAAAAATCGTCTGCACAGTCAGTCATTTTTTTCTGAGTCTGCATTTCCGCCATGTTTGTGGAGTCGGAGTCGGAATCAGAGTCCTCACAGAAGATTATTCAGAAAAGTACTTTACAAACATTATTTATCAAAACCATTTTTTTACAAAGTTAGTTTGAAGGAAATCCGACTTTAAGTTCCAGGATCAACATTCAACTTAAATTCCCCGTAGGCGCTAATGTTAAATTTTTTTCTGAACGGTTCAATATTGAACGAAAAATGGTTCAAACCAAAAAGCGAAATAAGGGAATGAACCTCTCCGAGATCTTTCAAACAAAAAAAAGTTTATTCCATTCGGATGGTTCACTCAGAAGTTATTAGGTGGGGAAAGGTTGCTTGAACGGTTCAATGTTGAACGAAAAAATGTTCAAATTGCAAATTTAAATACTGTAATGAAGTATCCTTGCTGAGATCCTTCGAACAAAAAAAAAGTTTATTTAAATCGGACTGTTCACTCAAAAATTATTAGGGGTGACAGCTTGCTTGAGCGGTTCAATGTTGAACGAAAAATTGTTCAAATCGGAAATGTAAATACGGGAATGAAGTATCCTTGATAAGATCTTTTGAACAAAAAAAAGTTTGTTGAAATCGGACTGTTCACTCAAAAGTTAGCATCGCGGGACAGGTTGTTTGAACGGTTCAAAGTTGAATCAAAAATTGTTCAAATCGAAAAATCAAATATGGGAATGAGTTGTACTCGCCGAAATCTTTCCAACAAAAAAAAGTTTGTTCAAATCGGAATGTTCATTCAAAAGTTATTAGGGGGGGAAAGGTTGCTTGAACGGTTCAATGTTGAACGAAAAATTGTTCAAATCGAAAATGTAGATACAGGAATGAAGTATCCTTGAAAAGATCTTTCGAACAAAAAAAAGTTTGTTCAAATCGGACTGTTAACTAAAAAGTTAGCATCGCGGGACAGGTTGTTTGAACGGCTCAAAGTTGCACCAAAAATTGTTCAAATCGAAAAATCAAATATGGGAATGAGCTGTACTCGCCGAGATCTTTCCAACAAAAAAAAGTTTGTCCAAATCGGAATATTCATTCAAAAGTTATTAGGGGGGGACAGACAGACAGACCGACCGACAGACCGACAGACCGACAGACCGACACACAAATTCCCCATCTCAATACCCTACTTTCAAATTTTTAATTTTTCGATATTCATTTTACCTTTTTATTTTTTTAACTTGGCGATATTTTTTGGACTTGGCGATATTTTTTAACTTGGCGATATTTTTTGGACTTGGCGATATTTTTTAGATGCATTAAGCCAATTTTAATACTTTTTTCGTCTTTCTTTTATTTTTAACGGGAAAGTAGGCTAAAAAAAGTAGTTGTAGCTGTAGTTAACTACATTTATAAGAAAGTAGTTGTAGTTGTAGTTCGCTACAAAAAATATGTAGTTTTTCCAACCACTGGTCTCAACTTATGCAAAACACATCCATTTAAGTCTATAGAGTGTGCCCCTCCCCCCGTAGAGTCGATCTTGTGTTACACTAAATTTGGAAAGTAGATCTTTGGTCAGTTTAGGTTTAGTCCACTTTTTTCTACTGATATTTCCTCACATTGATCATTTCTGCGAATTAAGCAGTTTTCCCTTTAATAGACAAGATCAGCAAGGCGAGCTTATAATTTTTTAAAAAGATTGAATTTGTTCCCAATAACGTATATAAAACTTCTTTTTTTGTCAAGTACTTAAAAAAAAAGAAATAAAAGGAAAATAATTTACCCGAATTTTTATTTAATTTCTGAATCATACCTCTCCCCTCCCCCCATAGATACCAATAAGAACTGCAATTACGTTGTTCTCAATGTTGCATTAAAACTTGAACATGCGTGTGTTAATGCTATGTGGAAGTTTATTGTTTACTGAGTTTTATTATTGATTATTTATGAATTTGCAAATCAAATGAACGATTGAAAACACTGCAGTCTCCTGACTAATGTGTTAAAATGAATACCGACCACCTACGTAGAATATAACCAGTTCAAAGAGATATCTGCTTCGTTCGCGCATAATTGAAACGCTTTATCTCTTTATAGCTTATTTCTTAAATCACCGCAAGGGGGCGTATTCAAGCTTTAAAATAGCGAAATTATTATCCTCTTCAATGTTTAGTATTTCTTTGCATTACTTAAATTGCTTATCGTCTGCGGCATATTCTGTTTATTTGGAATGGCAACTCTAAAAAAAAAAGAGGAGTTGGAATGTTTGGATTTAGTGTGGACGTTGTTTTTTCATTCGTTGTAGGCGAGGAATTATTATTTTATGGTTAATATTCAATGAAGAATCTTTCTAATGTATAAAAATCGGAGGAGTTGATTTTATTTACTAAAACGATATAGTTTCCTTATTTTAAAATTCTAGATAAGTGAAATTGAAGAATCAATCTGCTACAAAAATACAGAACATCCTAATTCCATCATTAAAAATGCTGTGCTTCTTTTATTAATGGAACATGGTATTTCTTTTGGTAAGTAAAATTTTCAAAATATTATACATTTTTGAAATAATTTCGAATAAGATATTTTCATTTTCCTTCCACAGGAAATTCGCAAATCAAATTTAATTTTAATTTTATGCAAGCCCTAGATTAAGAACAAAGAAATGTTTTCTAATTAAATCTTTAATTACCAAGACTGTATAATTAGGATAAGTAGAAAAACATGTATTTCCTCTACTTTAGTGGGGTTTTTGCCTTTCAGTTGCTTAAACCGTTGTCTAAAATCGAAAAAAAAAAACCTTAAGAAAAAATCCCATTTTTCTCTTAACTTCTCGCACGGGAAGCAAAGTAAACGAAGTAAAAAATTCCAAATCAAAAATGACGTAAGGGCGGCGGAGGAAAAAAAACGAGAAATAAATAAATGCGATAAGAAAAAAATATTTTTTTCCATTCCTCTAGAGGTTCACTGGGGGATTCCCTGAACCCTTTTTTATCCAATTCCAAGAATCTTTTTCCCAGAATTCCAAGCACGCAGTTTCCGCCCTGAAAATTCTTCATTTCCGGAGAAACAGGGGAAGGAAGATAGGATATAAGGAAATGATGTACAGTAGTTCGTCCGTCTGATTTCATTGTTTTCCACTCCCTTTTTTTCTAAGACTTTCAAAAAATCAACCTTTTTTTTCGTTTTCCACATCCCCTTATTTTTATTCACTTTTTAAGCACTGGGTCCTTTTCTCTTATTTCCTTTTTTATTACCTGGCGTATTTTTGATGTAGCGCCAAAATTGTAAATTAACTCAATAGGTTTAATATCTGTTGCTAGGCCTGAACATTTATTCATGAACAGAAGGGATATTTCTTGTTTTGTCTCATGTCTTCAAAAAAAGTATTATTAAGTAGGATTGGGAGCCTTAGATGATGCAGGAGCCGATTTATAAAACATTGCATTGTTGGGAAGTATTCAGAAAGTACATTCAAATAACAAATGCGCACCATATTTCTTTAGCTCTTTCAAGGCTGATGTTACAAAATATGTCCCCCATTTTCTATGACTCCAGTTGCTTGGCTTTCTTTAACTTTAATTTAAAAGAAAATAAACCCTACAAACTTCAAAAAAAACAATTTTAAACATGTGTCTAATAACACATTAAATAACCAATGCGAAGTATTTTTTTTTTTCTTTTGAAAAAAAAAAATCCACAGGTAAGGTAATTTTCTATCAAATATTTTTGTACCCGAAAGAGTGATGGAAATTGTTTCTTCATGTAAGACTGATTAATATTTCTTTTTAAAGCATCTTAAGCTGTCATGAAGTTATCAGCTTTTGAAAAATGTTTTGAGTTCTTGCACTTTTTCTTATTTATGAAACGTACTATATTTAAAGTCATAATCAGAATAAAAAAATTGATTGCACTACATTTTGTTCAACTTTTGTCTTATGCTTAATAGAAGATTAAGTACCTTCATTAAACCGTATCTTTAGTGTATTTATCGAATCGCGCATTAAATGTCTTGAGTATCCAGTTTAGTCAAAAAAAAAAAAAATTATTTATGGATTAATAAAATTTTTAACTAATGGTTTAGAAATCATAAAAAATATTAAAATGAAATTTGAATGTTTTAAATAGAAATATGTGGAATAGAAAATGACGCACATCGTTTTTAACTGACGGTTAATATTTTCTTCCAACAATAAGAAAACTTTAGTAGCTTTGTTTCCTTTTCAATGGCTTTTTATACTTTTCTTGGTTTTAATGAATTTCTCATTGATTTTAGAATACGCACTTTGCAGCAGCTGCATTTTACAGCTTTATGATTAAGATCGCAGATATAAAAAAAAATCTGCTAATGTTCAATTTTATGCATAATTTTTATTTTCAGCTATATCTTTACTCTTCATGGAGACTTTCTTCTTCTGCTGTAAAGATTTGATAAATTTAATTAGAAAATTTGTCAGTTACTTTTTCAATGCATTTCATATAAATAATTACCTAGTAATATAGATTTTAAAAATTAAAAAATGCTGACAAAAAAATAAGAGATTAAGAAAAAATAAAAATACCGTCTACTCACGAACGATTGTTAGAAATCTTACCTCTTATGTTGTATTTTTAATGACATTTCAGACATTTTGTTTTCACATATATAAAATCTAACAAATACAAGAATTAAAGTTTAGAGCTTCAAGGAATGCATTTTATTTTTTTTTGGGTATCTAGTACAAAAGGAACAGAAATATAACATACAATTGTCATAGAGCATTGATGCTTAACCCCCTCCCTCTTCCAGATCAGAATCGCATATTAAAATGAATTTCACGAGCTAGAAAATATAAAAAATATAAGTAAAACTTTTTTTTTTCTTTATAACAGGAGAAAATGTAGAAAAATACAAATCACGAGTTATTGTTGTCTTTATTACTCTTTTATTTTATTAATACGAAGTGTCCGTCTTGTTTTTTGAAACTAATTGCCGTCTTGGACCAAATTTCGGTAGTTTGCTAAGTCAGCATAGTTTTTTTGGATCATAACATCGAACGTAACAACGAGCACATGATTGGGCATCACTGGTAGAGGAGGATATGTAGAGGAATATTTTAAAATCTCATATTGAACACCTTGTGGCATACTGCTGCAAGAGGAAATTTATGAAATAAGCACTAGAAAATCTCGCCAGTGGTTCAGCATGCAGTTCTAGAGTAAATTCAAGTATCTCCTAGATGACAGTTGGACACCAAGACTTGGCAAGATATATTATCTAAGTCTCTAAGTGTTGGAAGTTATCTTCGCCAACTCCGGATGCCACTTCCGTTTATATTCGGCAATACTTTTGTTTTATGGTGAAATTTTTTCCTCGTCTTGCCAAAGAAGTATAACATCAAATGGAACAAAAGTAATGCTAATGTATTAATCTTACTTTATATGAACTTACTATAGAAATGTTTCCTTTTTTTTTCCTTTTTGTTACTAATTCCAAGTATTAAAGCATAACTGTCATAAGTTTTAGTGGATAGCTTCCTTCTGAATATCTACTCTCTGTTCAAATAAATGAATAAATAAATAACTTAGTAAAATTAAAATCATCCTTTGAAGACTGGCTAAAATAAACTCCTTTTTCTTTTCCAAAGGATTTCTTATTTCGAAATCGGGACATCTAGTCTTATCTATGGTTGACAGGTTCCCGATTTTAAAGCATTTGAGCCAGAGAATTCTACCCTTTAAGTACGCGAGATTTAGAACATAAATTTTTTTTGAGGATTTTAAAAATTTTCAAGGTTTAGTAAATATAAACAGAAAGTGTGCCTGTCAAAATATTCCAGATTGTGAGGAAGTAAATTTGGAAACATATGTCATGCAGCGGTGTTATCCATCGCGCAACCAGTAACAGATTCGATTCCTCTCAAAAATTGAAGACACAAGCATAAATTATTGATTAGAAATCTAAATTTAACCCTGTTTCTTGCCAAAAAACTTGCAAAGTTAGTTTACATAACTGGTGCGTACTGCCCTATAAAGGATGTTATCAAAATCGGCACATCATGAAATTTTCATAATTCAGAAAATAATATTTAGACTTCACGTATGCACTATTAACTTACACAGTAAAAACCAAAGTGTAAAAAAAAAAATATATCATGAATGTTTTGCATGTATTTTAGCATTTAGGAATACAGTGCATAGCAAAAGTTAATTACAAGCTAAAAGTTTTAATAAAACAAAACATATACGCCGGAATGCCTTTGAAAGTTTTACTGTATCATATCAACGGTATTAGAAGTTCATAAGTCAAACTGGAAACTAGGGGTGCACCGATAAGCAAATTGGCCGATTACCGATTACCGATTAATCGGCTGTTGCTAATCGGCCGATTAATCGGCTGAGCCGATTAATGATAAGGATGATTGTTTTTAATACGACCAATTTCACCGTTTCTATTTTCTTACTTTTACAAATCTTAGTTTAGAAATAGTACGTGATTTATTTCTGAGATTCTTTTTTCTTTCATTTTCCTACTTTTCCCAAAATGACACCAAAATTTTATCGAATGTCATAGAACCAATTTTCAAATCTTGTCAATAATGTTACATTAACACATTGTTAGTTATGTTAACTAGAGATAAAAATCTAAAAAAGGGTGGGTGGGGGGAGGGGAGTCTGTGGTGAGCACTGCAACTTTTCAATTATTAGTAGCAATTTAATTCAATACTTTTACTCTTTGAAAGTTAGAGGTTATCTAAAAGCACTATGCTAAAGAGAAAAGCATCGACGCATGAAACGCGTTGCAAAATTGTGTATGTGTAAATTTAATCAAAATAGAAGAATTAAATTTATTTAAAACTTCGTATCGACTGTGTGAGGATAATCATCACTATTAATAAAATTATTCATCATAATTTCTTAGTAAAGGTGTACCTTAAAAGTAATATTAAAAAATAAATAAAATCCGCCGATTAATCGGCCTAATTTTACCGATTATTGATAATCGGTATAGCGGCCGATTATGGCCGATTAATCGGTACTGCCGATTAATCGGTGCATCCCTACTGGAAACAATTCATTAGAAAGAAATTAATAATTTATATAAAAATAATTTTGTTGTGTCGCAAGAGCTATGCACAAAAAAATAAATATTTGCATTCCACAAAGCACAAAAGTGCTTCACTTGTCTGTGACATTTTCATTGCACCTGACGAAAGGAACACGTGATTTTCAATTGACATTACGAAACTATAGAGCGTTTGGGGGCAAATCTGCCTTAGGCTTTGGAAATCGCTGATTCACCGAGTGACAATACTCCCTTTACGTGTAGAATTCACATGAGCAGATTTCTAGACGTTCTCTATCGGATTGAGATCTGAGTTGAGTGCTATTAGTAAGTTTTAAAAAAAAAATCAACATTTTTCTTACAAATGTTTTCGTATTATGTTTCTGTAAATTCCAATGTTGAAAATTTTTGTAAAGATTATTTAAAATCAAGTTTTTTTCTTCATTAACTGACTTTAAAAGCTTCGGTGAAACGGGAACAGTTTCTACAATATGTATAAAACCCCCTAGTTTTAATCTAATCCATAAGTAAATCAGTATTGTGAAGGCTACGCTGATACTAATCACAGCATTACGAAGCTTCCAGGTTAATTTTGCTCCAATTATAGTGTAAAACGAAAATTTTGTCAAGCAATTCACTAAAGGGTCATTCCATAGAAATGTCAACCTCAGCCGAAGAAAAAAAAAATAATGAAGTGAAAAAAGTATCAAAAAATAAATAAATAAAAATTAAACCACATAAGAAGTTAAAAGAATTGAAAAAATGTTGTAATTATCACTAAGATTAGCCATAATAAATAGTTTGTAGTGTGTTTACTGCTTGTTATTGGATGATTACGTTAATCACACTCCATCTTGAATAAAAGTGCCACTTAAGACAAAAAAATAAATAAATAAGATTTAATGAATGTGTTTCATGTTTTTAAAAGCCAACTTTACACAGTTTTCAAATATATCATTCAATTTTTAACACTTGCTTAACTTTGAGAAATTTTTGCCTCACAACATGAGCATTCATTTTCAGCGTTGCAAAAATGTTACGTTAGTCAGAGTGCTATTTTGGTTGAAAAAATACTTACTGTCAATCATTTTGTTTTAAATTCTTAGCAGAAATGATACATAGACACCATGTACATTGTAAATCCACCAGTATAACTACAAAATATTTTTTATCCTTTAAGTTACAAGTAAAAACAGTTACAAAATCAGCTCTGAATGTTATGTTAGTCAGTATGGCATGACCCGAACAGCTTTTGCTTTCTTTTTATTCTGTGGTTCGAAAATATTCTTTTAATTTGTTTGGTGAAAAGGGTTAGTTTTCAGTTCATTAAACGGTCGACGGTTTTTTTTTTAAGAAGAAGAAAACAACAAGCGCAGTTTAGAGTTACATTACAGGTTTTTGTTTTTCGCGAAAATCAGACTTGGAAATATAATTAATTTATCGTACACACACACACAAATTAACTTTAAAAATTCGGATATGTTAAAAAATATGTGGCCATTATTCATGTGCATACATTTTTAAATGTTGTGAAAAACTAGTTAGTAACTCTTAATATATTTGGTAAAGTTTTAATTGATTACGTTGCTTATAATTTGGTATTCTTCAAAATCTAACAGGATGATCATTAGGGTGGGGCGAAAAATAAAAAGTTTTTCAGATCAACTTCTAATAGTTGCCAAAAGTTGTCTTTGGTGATAGTTAGCTTTTGTGCAAAATTTGAGAAAAATCGGTTAATATCTTCAGGGGGCGCTGCGATCGCAAAGTTTTACCATAGCTTTGTTATGGATTTTATGGTTAAAATATCAACAAGAATGCCTTTAGCTAGTCTCTTTGAGTTTTTTTTACTCAAAAGATGTTTTCATGCATTAAAAGCATATGAAATGACTCACAAACATTATTTTATATGATATATTTATATTTCCAATAAATCACTTTTTTTCACGTTTTTGTTTCTTTTTAAATTCTTGAAACATAAATACATCATATAAAATAATTTTTTGTGAGTTATTTCATATGCTTTGAATGCATGAATATATCTTATGAGTAAAAAAACTGCAATGAGATTAGCTAACGGCATTATTTTTCATATTTTAACCATAAAATCCCGATAAAAGCTATGATAAAATTTTGCGATCGCAGCGCCCCCTGAAGATATTAACCGATTTTTCTCAAATTTTGCACAAAAGCTAACTATCACCAAAGACAACTTTTGGCAACTATTAGAAGTTGATCTGAAAAACTTTTTATTTTTCGCCCCACCCTAATGATCATGAGGAATTTTGTTTAGTGGCGCCATCTGTGGCTTGATTGCAGAAACCTTATGTCGGAATTATTCTCCATTACCAGTAGAGAAAAGTAAATTCAGGTTATTAAACGTTTAAACGAACAAAAAATTTAAGGATTTTGCAGACACATGTTTCAGCGTTACTTCTTTTTTCAATGCAAGTTTGCCTCTGGAAGAAAATGCATCCTACAAAAGCCAATATTTACTTTAGTTCAATTCTTTCAGTGTAGAAAATTCAAGGAATTCCAAACACTGCACGAAAGTTTTATATGATACACATTTCAACGAACTTTATTTCTTATAACTTTTCTAGCACTGTCCAACTTGTGGAATTCCTAATTCATGCATGCAAATTTTTTATGAAATATTTCAACTAACTTTATTTATTGAAACTGTTCAAACCCTTTTTTAGCTCTGACTTAAAGCTTTAGTGTATGGTATTTTCTGTTAAAAAAAATTCTTAATGAAGTTTCCTGTAAGATAGGGAAGATTTTTTTTTCCAATTTTATTGGACACTTTTTTGAGAAAAATGAAAGAAAGAGTCGTGACTTTAACGTTCAAAAATAAACTAAATTTACTTTATGAGAAACAGAATTTATCCAGTGGATATACAGGTTTTGCGTAAAATGTGCAATAATCTACTTTGACTTTGCACTAATATGAGAATAAACTAAATGGCGAGCAAATAATAAGTACCACGACTTTGTTTTTCACCTTGTTAATATAAAATAAATATTTAATAATAACTTAATGTATAATATATATTATAACAGTTTAAATTTACCGTTAAATTAAATTATTAAAAAAGTATTTTCTCTAATCCTCACTTTGATTTAAAGCCCCATAGAGATTCAGCACTTCTTACAAATTGTTTGACAGTTTTGTGATTGGAAATTTTTATAAGTTGTTAAAATACTTGTATGATAAAAAGGGAAAAGCTAGGAACTGAAAAAAAAAATTAATAGTTGTATTAAAATCTAACTGTCAATTTTATTACACTGCAAATTATATAAACTGCTGTGAGTTTTCTCACTAATCGCTACTCTTTACACCTCTTATGGTTGTGTAGAACTCGCGCCCCATGTTTTTCCTTTTATCGATACAAATATTTCAATACGACCACACATTTTTCGGATAATTTGTAAGGTGCTCTGAATCTCGATGGAGCTTTAAATCTACCTGATGCTTAGAAAAATTATTTTTTAATTTTTACTCCGTTTTAAGAGCATGGTAAATTTGAAACCTGTTTTATTTAAAATAAAAAAAAAAAACTTTTTGTTTTTGTGTACGAAATTTTGCATTGTTTATGAAATTTTGCAGTCGATTTTAAACATTTTTATGAGATATTGGCTGAGACTTGCAGCATATTCCAGGTTTATCTTAAATTCTTTTATGCATATTGCTTTAAAAATTTAAGACATTTAAATTACAGTATTGTCCACAACGACCGTGATCAACCAGAAATTTTTAATCGAAGCTCTCACCTACATTTTCAAATGAAATTAGTTAAAAGCAATTTTAACTCACGTTCTAATTGGTTCAATGCTCCTTGCAGCATTGAAACAAGTTTTCTATGATGCAGAAAAAATAGGGGTTTCTACAGATAGTTAATTCTAATTTGTGCGAGCATTTTTTGTCCTTACCTTATTTTTTGTCCCCCTTTAGAATATTTATGCAAAAATGTTGAAGTCTTTTTTTTTTTTTTTTAATTCTTCTTGCCCCTGCTATACCATTTGCGGAGGAGAAAACAGCATTGTTTGAAACTTTAGCAGTTCGTAAAATGTAAAGGGAAAAAATCGCAATTTGGAATTTCATTTAGATAAAATTTTCATATCTGAATTTAGAGCATTTTAACTTTGTTAATGAAAGTAGCATAATTGCATTTTTCCCGTCGCAATCTTTCTGCACATGTTCCTGCATTAAAAAGATTCTGGCAAATCTACTGATAATACCTATAGATTTTTTTTTTGTCTAACAGAGAAAGTTTTAAAAAATATTTTCATTCATTCATTATAAATTTTAATGAACTCGGTATAATTGAAAATGTAGTAGCTAAAACATGTCTTTTGATCGCAAAAAGAAAATATTTATGAAATATTATTCTCGTACAATTTTGCTGATGTTTTGAATATCGCAAGTGCAAACAAAATTAAATAGAAAGAAATACTTTTCACTTTCAAGAAAACATTTTCTTCGATGCTTTTGAATACTTCGTTCACATCCGGTTTTTTTAGTCCACCAATACTCCTAGAACATTTGCAACAAATATTGCTGTTGGCTAAAATGTCTGAATAAACTTCAGTCGAACTTATCAACACACACAAAATGCGAGTTACTCAAACACAGCTTGCCTAGACGCCACCCAAATCCTGCATTCAAATTCCCTTCGCAAATCTCCACAAACAATTCAACTCTTAGTTGGATGGAGAAAAAAAATAAATAGGGTTCCGCTTCGGCATCAGAGTGCGGGAAAATCTTTTTGAGTAACTTAATTAACTCGAATGGGAGTAAAGGAATGTTGCGGGTCTCTCTCTCTCCTTTTTCGGTGTTGCGGAGAAATGCGAAAAAAGCTTCGGGGGATTAATCGATGAGGCCGCCACTATTGACTGCGAATCGATTAGCTCTCGGATATATAAGTTTTCTCCCTCGGATTTTTTTTTTTTTTTTTTTTTTTTCACTTTGACCATATCCTTCCGAACAATCAAATGTTATCTTTTTCCTGCCGTTGTAGAGGGGCTGTGGCCTAATTGTGAAACTTTTGTTCCAGTCGTTTGTTTTCATGGGCTTTTTACAAAAAGTCCGTGAATCAACGTGTCGCATGCGCACAATGTACACTGTAAAAAATGAATGTTGATTTTGCAATGTAATACAGATAATTTTAAAGTAACAAACTGTAAAAAGGTCTCATTTTACAGTTATAAAGTGTAAAAAAACGAATTTTACAGCACTAAACTGTAAAATTGCTAATTTTACAGTTTTTTACTGTGAATTTTACAATCAAAACTGGAACCTCGGCTGCCAGTATTATACTGTTGTTTTTACAATATAATATTGCTAAATTTTACTGCAATAAACTGTAAAATTTCTAACTTCACGTTAAGAAACTGAAATGGCTAGTTTTACTGTTTATTACTGTGTATTTTACAATTTTAAATTGCAACCTTGGCTGCCAGTATTATATTGTAATTGATTTTAAATATAATTATTGATTTTAAATCTAAATTTACTGCTCTTTCTTGACACAGAACTTCCACTAATTGGTTGGCATACCCAGTGCGAGATGGCAAATAAATGATTTAATCAACAAAGCAAATCATTAAGATTTCATTGTTCAAACATAAAAAAAAATCAGATTTTAAGTATACACTGCCAATTTAGACTACAGAAACTAATCAGTTTCTGTAGTCTAAATTGGCAATGTTTGAGCGCATTATAGTATTTGAGAATGAATTCAAAAGCACTTTTTGTGTAACACCTTCATTTTCTTTAATTATGTGTGTGTGTTTGTATTCATTGAGACTATATCCTTCCGAACAATTAAATGTTGCCTTTTTTCCTGCCTTTTTAAAAGGAATGTTGAGAAAATAAGGGCTTAATTGTGAAACTTATGTTCCAGTCGTTTGTTTACGGGCTGTTTTATAGAAAGAGTTCATGTCTTACCCCTGCAATCAACATGTCTTACCCCTGCAATACACGTCAAGCACTTGAGAATTTTGAAAAAATACACTCATTATTGATTTTGAATTTAAATTTATTGCTCTTTTTTCGCAACAAAGCTCGCACTAATTTTTGACATACCTGGTTCTCGTTTTCAAAAAAACGATAGAATCAACAAAACAAATCATTAGTAAGCAATCAAAAGTAAATATAGGTATGAACATTTCCCTATCGATGAGACGTAAAACTCTCCACAGTTCTCAAGTTCCAAAACACAAGAAGGTTATACGTTTTTATCTCTCTTCTTTCAGCATGTTTCGGTATTCTTTTTAGTTCCACCACTCCTTTATTCTGGGGTATTTAAAGAAACACCAATGCAGGGAAAGAGAGAGGAGAGAGAAAAAAACTCAGTGCAGGGTTATTCGGCAGAGAGAGGGATGCTGTGAGAATAATCTATCCTTTCTCCCTTCCGAAATCAATGGGCCAAATAGAAGGGGTGATCTGGAAATGTTTCTAGACGCGTTGTCTAGGGGGAATTGTGAACCGTGGTTTATGCTCGGAATTCGATACTTTTTTTTCTCTCCCCCTCTCGCCGATGTGTCGGCGTGTCTGAAATAAAAGATTCCAGCGGGACTGTTCTGTTATGGTAGTCTGATCAATCGCTCACATTAGCGTTGAGGATGGAAGCTAGGTATTGGAGATATACTACGCAGTGTGGTGATGTTCTGTGGTTATATGATGGATTTCTCTGGGTTAAGGAGCTGTCTAAAAATTAGTTGTTTTAAAATTTCAGACCACTTTACTAAAACTAATTCGGAAATAATGTGCTGTATAAATAAAGTCTACAATGTGTGCGTACGCAGGCAATGAGAATACTTAAATGGTATTGTGATACTTCCTTTTCCTCCCGAAAAAGATGATTCGCTACAAGCATAAATCTTGTAGTAGTGTCTCCCCTCTACTGATAAAGTTCAAAAGAAAAACTTCAATTTTGCTGTCAGCAATACGGTTGGCTTAGAACACGAGAGTCCGAAGTCCTAACTCAGACACAGGTGTTATATTCTTGCTGTGGCAAACGACTAGCTGAGGAGACTGTTGACTCCTTGTCAAAATCTAATACAGACCATCCCGTTTAGTGGAATAACCAATTTTGCACAAAAAACTCTAATTAGCCTTATATCCCCATTATCCGTGATCACACTGAGAAATAAGAACGGTTGGGTACATTGAAATTTTATTATATTAAGCGGGATATTGTTTTAACCGTTATTCGCATTAGCGGGCTTGACTGTAGTGATTCTGGATAAGATTTTCCTGTTGTTCTTCTATTCAGTATACAATGAAGGGAAATCACCTTTCAAAAAGTTCTTGTTACTGAACCCAGATTGTGTTGCTCAGCTACACCATCTCCATGACGCCGAAAATCTTCAAAATGTCCCGAAACAAATTCGAGTCATTTAAAAGCTCAAGAACTGAAATTTAAGCACCTTTGGAGTTAGAATTAGTGCAGAGCCGATTGGTGGATGCTTGATCAACTCTGCACTCATTTTGTTGTGAAAACTTGTTCTCCCTCTGTTGGGAAGCAAAGGAATTGATGTATCCACTTATAAAGAGTGAAAGTGCTGTCTGCCGTGGATGGTATCATGAAACCATCCAAAAAGTCTTCCAAGAAAGCAGCTCTTCACATCGTGCTCTTCACTAATATTATAATTAATAAGTTAAGTCTAAGGGCCGAATTCAAATGAAACACCATTGCAATCGCTTCGAGGCGATCGCAAATTGCAATCGCTACTGGAAGTCGAATTCAAGTGAATTCGTTTCACTTGAATCCAAATTTGGAATTTGCGATTGCATTGGTGAGTTGCGATCGTCTGTGTTTCACTTGAATTCCTGCCTAAGAAGCACTATAATTCCTTGGATAAGAAGTCAAAAGTTCTACTAAATGTCATTTTCCGTGAATTAAATTTATAAGGCACCCATGTGGGCTTCACAAGATAATACATACCTGAGCCGGGAAAGAAAAGGTTGGGTGTGATCCAAAACTTAAGACATAAAGTTTAGCACCTAACGTTGGAAATCTGGGGCGTTAACATATAATATATGATTGAAAAATAAATCTACGACCTACTTATTTCTAACTAGCACCAAACTGAGCTTCGTCTTACGCCTTCCAAAATATCTTGAGTAATGAAAAATGGAATAAAAATTATTGATTTTGTTCCTTAGTGATTGATATTTCTATTATACTCTTTCATTTAGTTTAATCTTACGTATTTATATTGATAATTTTTGTTTGTGATTTATTCATAGAAAATATTTTAAAAAGAGATAGTTACAAAAGCAGTATATCATCTGTCCAGATCGCATTTTAAGAACAATTGCTTTTTCAAATGTTACACAATATTGTATGCCCTCTAAAATAAATAAATAAATAAAAAAAACGAATGATCTCAATTGGGTTTATAAAGTAAAGTGATCAAGTTGGCAATAGAGAGAGAGAGAGTGTTTATATACATTTTTAATGCCCCCACTAGCGTATTTCACGCATTCAAAATCGGAAACACGTCACAAAAAATTAATCGATTATTTTAAAATTTATTGAAAAAAAAACGTCACATTTGAAAATAAAAACGAAGAGAAAAGAAAATCATTTGGAGTTTTTGAAACATAGCATTTGAAAGTTTTGTCGTTATTTTAAACACAAACGCCTTCTAAATGATAAAATTCAAAATCTTACGCTTCTCTTCTTTCCCTACCGTTTTTCATTTAAACCTTAGAAAGTTAGGATGCTATTTAATCGATTAACTGTGTGATCTTCACTGTTTTCGTATATTTCAGTGTGTGTATGTATGTATGTGTGTGTGGCTTCCCATTTTTCTTCCTACTTTCCTCATTTATTTTTTTATCTTATTTTTCTGAAAATAGAACCAATGTTTCTGGCAATGTTCCAGAAAAACAACGATATATCTTTGTATCTTAGTCAATTAATGCTTAAGGTACGCCGAAAATAGGATGTAATAAGTATGTTTTGATACTTCATTTCTGAAATTCCTTAATTTCAGTATGTAAATATTTTTATGATCTTTCCTATTTATTCAAAGTATAAGTTTTTACATTGTGTCTAAATTAAGCAAAATTTCGTATATACTAGAGCTAAGTTTTTTTTTCTCTCCAGAATGAAAGCAATTTTCAATATTCAATGTCAGAGATACGTTTTAAATAGAGACTTTTGGTGAGTATACGAAAACCAGCTTCATGAAACGAAACCTATTTGATTTTTTAAAAGAATTCTTCAAGAGTAAATATTTAATCATCACCTTTTGATATAGTTGTTTAACGACATGACTTGGAAGGGACTCGAGCGATACTTTTGAAGGATAGATTTATTTGATCATAGCTTAAAGATTTTAGTAAAACTACCCCTTTTTCAATTTTTAACAATATTTGTGGAATGAAAAAAGTAAATAACATACTTAGTCCTACTTTAATGTTTGAAATTGATTTATACAAAAATGACCGAGTGTAAGCGAAGATTTCTTGGTTTGTCGGAAAAATCATAGTTTTGTGGTGTAGTTTTGCGGCGTTTTAATTGTCAATAAAGTCAAGCACCAGTAATAAGTATCAAAGTTAATGTGGGTGACCAGAAGTGTTTCTGTTTTTTTTTTTTTGAAATAATGTAATATTTTCTAGTCATACAGATGATCACTTTCTTTTTGTTATTTCCTGTGTTATCCATTTTTCATTTCCAGATATTAGCTCCTCATTAAGTAGTTCCTGTTTCTTCCCGCCCAAACATTTACGTTTTTATTATGAATAAATTAAATTATTACAAATATTCAAAGCATGTGAACATTTTCTTTTTTTAAAAGTTCTTGATTTTCATGTCTTTTTACTGACAATATTTATTACTCTTCCTTTTTTCACAATTTCGATATTTTGTCGTGCTTTTTTGAATCTGTAAGATGTCTTTTTCTGCAGATAATTTTGTAAGCACTACACTTATCACTAGTCCTTTCTTCTAATGTGCATTTAATGTAGGATGGTAGAAGACGTTGTAATTAGGATTCTGTTATAGACTTTTCTTTCTTTCCGGTTGTTTATTTGAATAGCTTATAGCATAGTTTTTGCTTGACGTGAAATTGTATTATACACTGTAAAAAATGAATGTTGTTTTTACAGTATAATTTAGTTAATTTTATAGTAAAAAAATATAAAAAATTTTAATTTACAATAATAAACTGTAAAGTTGCTAATTTAGCAGTACTAAACTGTAAAATTGCTAATTTTACAGATTATTACCTTGAATTTTACTGTTTTAAACTGGAACATCGTCTGCCAGTATTATACTCTTGTTTTTGCAGTATAATATTGCTAAATTTTACGGCAATAAACTGAAATTTCTAACTTTACAGCAATAAACTGCAAAATTGCTAGTTTTACAGTTTATTACTGTAGTTTTAAATTGGAACCTCGGCTGCCAGTATTATACTGTAAAAAAAGTTTCTTTTTTGCTGTGTACTATTGTGCAGCTTAAATATAAAATATTGTTTTTCGTTTGAAATCTTAATGCAAGAATCGTGCGTTGTGTGATTCTAATAGTACGCTAGAGGGCTTTAGTTAAAGTGACATTACATCAAAATACTTATTTATTTTTTTTAAAAATTTAATCAATTTTTCTGATCAGGATTATAAAGAGCGGAAAAAATAAATAAATAGCTTAATGCAAAAGGTAAAAACGTGTGTAAAGACGTTACAAAAGCAAATTAGACACTTGTTTCCCTGTTAAAAGGAACCCTTTTTTGTATGCGGAAAAAGAAGTTAGGTTTTGTCGTCAGCGTTAACTTTTTGCCGGTTCTCTTTCTTTAAGCTTACACATTTTCGCAATGTAATAATGGTTCCTTGTAAAACTAAACGTGCAATTTTTTTCTAAAGTAATCGTTTTTTAATCATGCATATATTTTTATTAAAATTTTAGAATTCGAGGAAAAAATTCCCGCAGTGTTTACCACCTCAAAAAAAAGAGTTTTTAAAGTACTATTTAACATAAGTTTCTATTTGAGCCGAAGTATTTTTCACCAACTTTTAGGTAATCTTACTTATCCCCTCTAATGACCAGACGAGACATTATTTTTTTTGAGCAACCCAACCCGTTTCATACTTATAAGTGTCTGATGGAGAGATTATACTTCACTACGACGAGCAGCTGTAAGATACGTCTGTTGCAATATCGTTTTGTGTCTTGTTATTTATCTTGTGCTAGCTTATTACCTGGCGTTGCCCGGGTGCTTATTAATACAACATAGCTAGTTATAGTTGTTTTTAACTTATTCCATGCTAAAATAAAATAGGGGAGCCTTAAATTAGTAATTCATTGTTAATCGTAATCTTTGTTGGAAAGTACTCATATTTAAATGTGTTAATTTTATCAATTTGTACGTTTGAAGGCTTATCTCTATTACTCCATCTATTCAAAATTGAAAGGAAATGGCCATTTTGAAACAAAAATTTGAATTTTGAGATTTTTAGATTTTTTTTTAAATTTCAAAACCCCGCTTATGTGAATTCTAACGCATTAAGAAACCTCTGTGCCAAGTTTGATGAAAATCCGACGAAAACTGGATTTGTGTAAGGAGCAAACATACAAACAAATGCATATACATACATCCATTTGTAGTAGGGGCATGTAGATAAGGGCTTTTCAAAGTCGTTTTACATCTTTTGTTCTATTTAACGGACGATGACAACGAAAAAATTAATACGGAGACTGGAAAAATAAATAGGATGCGAGGTCCCAAAATTATTTCTTGCATTTAACCCTTCGTTAGTTCTCTGTATTAGGTGGCAAAAAAAAAAAAAAAACCCTACGAAATCTGCTTTTTAACTGTGTGTGTACAAATTAAATACTGAACCTTTCGCAATGTCACAATAATCTCACAATAAGTCAATAAAATCTTATTTAAAATTTGCGTATTTGCAACAGATTCTGACGAAATAAGTTCACGACAAAAAAATTGACCTTAAAAACTGAAAGAAAAACGAAAGCCAAATATAAAAGAACAACAAGACAGAACTTTTTTGTTTATTTGGAACCGTTGTTAAGTATTTTTAAAACAATTTCTGTTAAGAAAAAGATGCATCATCTTAACTCTTTGCTTTCCATTGAATAACATAAAATTTCCATAACTTCTATATTTCTTTTTTATTTTGAAAATGTTTCTGTTATCTGGCCTTTCTTCTGCCTTACTGATGTAATACGGGATGCTTTTTATGCGTTTTAATGAACTATGCAGTGAGCACTGCCAGTCGTCTTGCCGATATCATTAATAAATAATTTAAATACAATAACCCGTCGTTATATCGCGCTTTTCGGGGGACAAGAAAAAAGCGCGATATAACCGAGGTCGTTAAAAATAGTAGTAGGATCATCCTTCCTTTCTTTGTCGCAAATCCTAATTCGTTCAACCAAGAACAAATCTTTTTTACACTAAAAGGCAGTCAGAGAAGGGGCGTGTGTTTTCTTGACACTTACCAGATGCGTTTCACTCATTGTATCAATACAAAAGAAAGTTGCAATACATGCAATACACCGTCAACTCGGCTATCAAAAGAAAGTGTTTAGTAGTTTCCCAACTGTCTCTGCAGTATGCAAGTTTGGGTGACAGGAATTTGCTTTCTTTTCAGCGAATTCAGAAGAATAGAAGAACCTTCGTTTTGTTCATTGATGATAAAATAAATGAGAAAGAAACCTTTTCTGAGCACCTTACATATTTTCTCAAAAATGGTTTTGAATTAAAAGTTTTTTTTTTTTGGAGACAAAAGAAAAGAGCGATATATCCGAATGAGCGATATAACGAGGGGATATTGTACTTTAATAAAAACGGAAAGAACTCTAGAAATTTTTTATCCAAAATCTTAACTTTACGATTTCAGTTTTATCTCTGTTTCTCATTTTTCAAGAAAATAAAATGAATATTCGTTACAGTACTTTTTTTGAAATTTGATTTTCAAATTTTATTACCTATCGTAGCAGAAAAATACTTAGGCGGTGCTTCCTACCGTAAGCTCGTTTAATTCAATTTGCTCTATACATTCCGAACCAGGAAGATCCTTAAGGACATCTCTAGTGTCCTCCATTTGCGATTGATGTACGATTCGAGACGTCCGTAAATTTCCTCCATCCCCTCCTCCTCTACCCTAATTAGTCGTCGGGAGATGTCAGGAATATGCCCCCCACCCCCATCCTCGTCCGTGTTCTCTATGACTTCTACTCTTCTCTTTGCGCTAGATTCTACCGCTACCTTGCTTCGGCATCAATGGCTGGCGCTTATTGGTTGGCGCCGACTGGCGGAGCCGGAGATATAGACACCGAAGAAATCCTGGTTGTCCCTTTTGGCGAGAAATCGGACGGGCACTGAATGTTTGCTTTCTTGCACTCTCTATGCGCCGAACGTGAAACGACATTTACAAGTTAACGAGCGGCCGTAAAAATTGTGCCAATTGATTTTTTTTTTACTTTTTTTTGTTCGAATGAAATGAAAGTTTAAATTAACGGTTGTTGTGGTTCAGGTATTAGTTTTGAAGAAAAAATACCTGTGATTAATAAATAATTGTTTTTTTACCCACGCTCTTTAGCTATTAATGACTCTTTGAAAGCATTTTATGTTCAGAGTTGTAATGTATCATTACTTTTAGTGGTAGAGATGCCTTTTTTATGGTCGCTTCATTTTTTAAAAATAAATCGCAAGCATTTAAACGTATCATATCCCTTTTGAAAAGAAACACACTCTGGCTTATTCTAACAGCTAATAAAATATTACTTGTGGAAATTTTACTCTTGAAGTTTGCAATCAAACCGAAAGATTGTTTTAAGTTCAACTGAAGGATAATTTTGTGTAATTTTTTTAACGTACCGAATGACATTTATCGTTAAAAAAGTTGTTTTAACATCTTTTTTGGTCCAAAATTTTCATGTTTCTTTATGAAATATTTTTTGTTATCTGTTCATCCATCTTTAGCACCACTGATAGAGATATGCAGTATTGAATCAGAATTTTTATCATAATATGCTAGCTTTGCCTTTTGTTATTCCAAACCAGGAAAAAACAAAACGTTCCAATGACTCATCGTATTATATTTTTCTTTTCTAAATGGAGTTTGCTACATTTTGAACATTTATGGCTGGTGGTCAGAGTTTTCTTACTTCTTTCAATACATCATTTTTACTTAGTTTTTAATTTTAAACGTTCTTCTCTTTCGCTTTCTTCACCAGTAAAAACTTGTTTTTAACCCTGAAAAGTGTTTGTATGCTATTTTTTAATTTGTTACATCGCAAGCTTGTTTAAAATTAAAAATTTACTTTTCATTTAGTTTTTCATTGGGAGTTAATACAATTACAGAAGACAATTCTAAATAATATGTTTATTTACTATAATAAATTAAAATTATTCGAAAATAGATAGTACTAGCAGAACCCGGCAGACGTTGTTCTGCCTAGATGTATATTTTGTCTCCACATGGTGTTTTGGATGTAAAAATCTATAAAGCGTTGTTGAAAATAGGCATGAAAGATTTTAAAAATTCTAAATCAAGCAAAGTTATCTTCTGATAAAGTTATTCAATTTTCAGAAAACCTATTCAATGAAAAATTTCATTTTCCTTTAAAACTATAAAACATTGTTCTGTAGAGTTGGAAAACACAGATGTCCACTTCTTAAAAAGTTAATAAAGTCACTTAGAAGGCTAAACTAAGCTTAACAACAATGGTGGACTTGTTGAAATTTCGCAATGTTAAAGATGCAAATGATACTTAAACTTGACAGTACTTGAAGAAACTTCTTTAAACAGAAAATTAACACATCATTTTGAATAAGAAAAAAAGCATGGAGGAATAGTTGTACTTTAGTAATTTGATAGCATAAGCTATCGGGAAATACTCGTCCATACGCACAACCGTTTGAAAATTAAGTAACAACATATCTAATGCGAAGAAATGAGTTCCATAAATTTTGCACGTGTGGCACAATTTGAGCAAGCATGAATATATTATTCGCAAGGCTAAAAACAATTTTAATGACCTATTTGGTGCTCAATACCCACCATTCCGTACGTCGTTAATAATTTTTAACATTACGGTTAATGACAAATATTACGGACATGAAAAAGCAAACACCCTATAAAATATGGTAGCATTTGAGTACTGTCATGCAATAATATGTTTGTCTGAGAAAGAAACATATTTAATCAGGTATTTATCACACACAAATATTTTTTTCTAATTTTCGAAAACAAAAATAGTTGCGTAGCAACGCTCATTGGAAAATTTCAATTATTGAAGGTTCTTGGCGCTATTTAAAAAGTCGCCAATTTGGTAGCTAATTTGGGATACCTTGGATAATTCTGATCCCCTATCCCTTCCATAAATAAAGAAAATTACGTATTATCACTTTTGTGAAAGAGAAATTGTTGCCAAATGTTGAGGTATTCTCTATGAAGCTGATTACTTTTTGGCAATCTGAAATCAATTTGAATATTATATTTGGTGCTAAATGTACACCATTCCGTAAGGCGTTAAAATAATTTCCAACATTGCGGTATATCATAGCAAATAGTATGGACATGAAAACGAACTATTGATTGGATGTTTGGCGAGAAAATATAGTAACATACTTTGATTGAAAACAGCAATAGGTATAAAAAACATAATAGTGTTCGTCTGGAAAATAATGCATGCCATCTAAGCCTCTACAAATCTAAAGGAGTTCCGAAATATGAAACTGAATCTCATTTGCTTTTAAAAAAAGATTAATCTGTTAATCAAATACCTTTTTTATTTTTTATACTTGAGATAGTTATTGGGAAAACTTCCATTATTGGGGGCTCTTGGCGCGATTCAAAAGATCGCCAAATTTACGGTATCAAGCAATTCCAACTATCTGCCAGAGAGTTGAGTTGATACACTAAATACTCGATTGGATTGATGAAAGCCTTCGAAAATGGCGTTTTAAATTGAAATTACAAAGACAGAATCAGGTCTAAAATTGAAATAAAAAAATAACTACCCATCGGATTTTGTTGAAACTGGTCTCTAAACCTTCCCAGTACCAAAAGGAACAAACGGTGAAAGTTTCAGTCAAATCTCCCGGGTAGTTTCTGAGATCTTAGGGAACACACACACACACACACACACCAACATTCATTTTTATATATATAGATTAAATATTTCTTTTGTGCTAAGCGTTCATTTTTAATTACGGATAACAGCAAAGAATAAATCGTCTATTAAAATTTTTTATTGTTTTCTTAAGTTAAATAAATTGATTATTCCAAATTCTTCCGCTTCATTTTGATGGCAGTCGTTTAAATTAATTACCATATTTTATCCATGCTATTAAAGCTGTGCTCAAAGTTGTAGTTTTTTTTCCTTGTAAATACAACAAATCATGTAAATGAAAACACGCTAAATTAATTACTTGAAGATTAATCTAAAATTCATCAGTTTTTGTATAACTTACCCAATGGACAAAAATACATTTTAGAGAATATTTCTAAAGTTTTTTAGCTCTCAAAATAAAAAATAAAGACATCAAGGTGGCAAAAGCAATGTAACTAAATAATAACGGGTGCTCTGCTGACTTAAAAATGTTTGTCACACTAATAGTGAAAAAGAAGCCTTAAAAGTAAATGTATTGAATATTTTTTTTAGAGATGGGAGATTTACATTTCTTAAATTATATTTTATATTTATTTTTCATTGTCTATGACTGATATTACATCTTCTTCAACATAATTGACTCACAGTTCACGTTATTTTTCATAAACAAATTGTTGTGAAAGGATATATTTATTTCGACCAACAAGTGTGATGGTGTCATACTTCTTGTCACCCCTACTCTTCCCTTGTCACGAATAGCACCCCTCCACGCGATTTCACTACCCCCCCCCCTGTCTCTGTAAGCTTGATATCATTTATTGATATCTCCTTATTACATATCGTTAATTACGTTGTAGAAGAGTATAATTGTTAGTAAAGACATTTAGCATATTTTTTGTTCAAGGTACACGTAAATAATTTTAAGGATACATTTTTTCCGGAAATTCATCGGTTAAAAATATCTTATTTTAAATAATTGACTAAATGACCAAGTATAGCCGATTACCGATTTTTGTCATTTAGTTGGCGCACCCCTATTTACAATAAGGTCAAACACTTTTATTAAATTGTATCCGTTATCATTTTTTCTTTTATTTCACCAACTTCATACTAAGGGGCTGTTTATTCCAAATATAGCTGTGGATTAAAGAGAAGTTTTGTAAAACTAAGGAAATAAAACTGAAATATGAATCAGCGAAAGAAAAAAAAATACTTTGCGCAAAATACTATACGTGTACTTTATTCAGGACAGAGAAGCCAATTGTGTTACATTAAAATATTTTCACAAATAATAATAATAATAAATAAATAAATAAATAAAATAAAATTAAAAGGTATGCACCTTTTTGACCTTGTGCAAAAAATATTCTTCCGAATGATGACGCTAAGAATGACATCCATTTTGAAAAAACATTTTTATTGCTGAAAAATAATGAGTTATATTTTGCAGATGAGCGAACACGATATTCACTATTACTTACTGCAGATATTGATCATTTGTTTTCTGACAAAATCTTGATAAGGTGCAAACTTTGTTTCAATTCTATTTCTAAAACAAATAAATTATCTGCTTAAAACTGAATTATTTCATTTTTATCTGCATTTCTTTTTGAGGCTAGCTTTACAGTCACATTTTATGCATCCTAGATTTTGATTTATTAAAAGATACCACACACGTGTTCACAGGTCATGCAGCACCCATTTTTGGTCCATGCCATCAACAACCTTCTTAAAGATGCTTAACTATATTGAAAGTCCTTATGTGTTGTTAATAAATTCGTACTTTTAATATTTTTTACTTTGTAGTGGATTTTTCAAAGTATTTTTGACCCAGTAGACTAGTTTCATTGCGTATTAAACGATTAAATATATCCCTTAAATAGTCGGTAAGTGTTTCATTTTTAATGTTTCATAAGATCTTTTTCTCTTATCTCGTGGTCTCGATGTGAAAGTTTTTATATCGATCTACCGCCAATAAAAGTGTGCACGCTTTTCTGTTTTTTTTATCAAAGTGTGTTAAAATACTTCTGCGCAGCCTTTACTCAACTTATGAAATTCGAGTTTTAATCTAATAAAGATAAAACTTGCATTAAAGATATTTTTTTTTGACGATCCTAAAATGATTGCAATATTTTTATACTAATTCCCACTTTTTTTATTAACAACACTTTTATATATTTTGATTTGGTATTGTAAACCGGCGTGCACTGTAAAAAATGAATGTTGTTTTTACAGTATAACACAGCTCATTTTATAGCAATAAACTGTAAAAATTGATAATTTTACAGTAACAAACAGCAATAAAATTGCTACTTTTACAGTACTAAACTAAAATTGCTAATTTTGCAATAATGAGCGGTAAAATCACTAATTCATCAGTTTATTACTATTCATTTTACAATTTTAAACTGAAACCGCTGCCCCCAGTGGTATACGCCCAAAATGTCGCGGCCGAAATGTCGTGGGCCAAAATGTCGCGGCCAAAATGTCGCTGGGAAAAAATGTCGCGGGCCAAAATGTCGCGGGTCAAAATGTCGCCGGTCCAAAATGTCGCCAGGCCAAAATGTCGCGGTCTAAAATGTCGCTGGTCAAAATGTCGCCGGTCCAAAATGTCGCCGGGCCAAAATGTCGCGGTCTAAAATGTCGCTGGTCAAAATGTCGCCGGTCCAAAATGTCGCGGTCCAAAATGTCGCGAGCAAAAATGTCGAAGGTCCAAAATGTCGTGGGTCAAAATGTCGCCGGTCCAAAATGTCGTGTGTCCGAAATGTCGCCGGTCCAAAATGTCGCGTGTCCGAAATGTCGCCGGTCAAAAATGTCGCGTGTCCAAAATGTCGCCGGTCAAAAATGTCGCGTGTCCAAAATGTCGCCGGTCAAAAATGTCGCGTGTCCAAAATGTCGCAGGTCAAAAATGTCGCGTGTTCAAAATGTCGTCGGTCAAAATTATCGCGTGTCCAAAATGTCTCGTGTCCAAAATGTCGCCGGTTAAAAATGTCGCGGGCAAAAATGTCGCCAGTTCAAATGTCGTCAGACAAAAATGTAGAAGATCCGACATTGATAGTACCAAAAATTAAATTATATGAAAAGGCTTTTTTACACCAAATTAGCAAAAGATTGCTAATTGCTGTTGATGAACGTGTGCGTTAATGATAGAATGGACTAAAATTTTTGAAAAATACTAAAAAAAAAATTACCCTTTCGGCTTGTAACCGTTTCGAGCGTTTTCCAAGAAACAAATAGTTATCAAACAAGCGTCCATTATTTATTTACAATAGCTTATTTCACCGTGACTCGCTATCTACCAACTTAAAAACGAATAGATTAGCAGCTCAAGCCAAGTTTAATTGATATCGAAAGGAAAATTTATGTGTTAAAAAAGAAGTTGAAGAAATGTGAAATGAATAAGACAGATATACAATGTTTGACATTTGTTTTTGTTAAAATTTCTTACATGATCGAAAGCAAGTCTATATAATTTAAGTGATAGAGGTGTTTTTATTTTCTTCTTCATAAAATGTGTAAAAGAAAGTATTGGATCAGTGAAAAGTTGTCAATTTGGAAGAATTTACACGTTCTGATGTGTGCTGAATTCAATTTTATCGTTTATTTTTTTGGGGCGACTCTACCACAAAACTTACTGCGTAAATTGGAATGAAATTCGGTACATACATGTACCAACGAATATGTGGTTCAGTGCTGATTGGTTTTTGCCGCTAGTTCTTCCAAGTTTTTACATGCAAGAATGTAATGGAACGTTTTCAGCATAGCGTGATTACTATGTCTGAAGAAGGTTCAGACGAAATCAAATAAAAATTGGTCCATAAGAAGCCTTCAGAAGATACGCCACATCATCGAGGAAGCAGAGCAATTGAACTTTTTATTTTTCATTATTTGTGAGTGATGTATATCAAGAAGTAATGCAAGTATTCAGACAAAATTTTGTTTGTAGAAGAATCTTAAAGGTAGAGATGCTTATTCATTTCTGGCGTTAATCAGCTCAGACATAGTACTGAACCTTCGTTACAATCAGTATTTAAATGTGGAGTTGAATATAATACCATTTTTTCTCTTGAAATTTCACCTCCCCTTCCACCACTTAGTTGTTACAAAGAAAGCAATAATTACATGAACTAATTTGATTTCAAACGTCTCCAATAACTCTTAAAGAAAATGTTCTAGAAGAAAATTGCCGGCTACGCGGTGATTAAACGGTATTCCGTTTTTGCAAAAGGCAAAAAAAAGCCTTTACAGCAAATTTATTTGTTTAATTTCTTAGTGTGAAAAAAAGAAATAATCCTAAATATACTTTAAAAAAAAACTAAAAAATACGCTTTTAGAGTAAATCAAATTCAAAAGAAGATTTTGAAAACTGTTGAATATCCGCTAAGTTTACTTGCACTTATAATATGCATTTTGTGGACGATCGATGCCCTACTCAGAACTAATGGCAAATGCACTTATTATGCATCAACATGCAATATAGTTTAGCCTTTAGTAATAATAATGGTTTTTAACATATTACTTTTACGTTTGTAAAGAACGTGAATTTTATCTTTGACTCACAAGGGGACCTTACAGGTTATCACTCACCGATTTTGATGAGCTTTATATATTATGTAGAGGGACCCACCCTAAGTATTTTAGCAAAAATATATTCCTCAATGCGCCTTAGTTTTTGAGATATAACGATCCAAAGTTCAGCTCGAAGTTGTTACAGAGGTACGGTTGAGCAGTGGGCACAACAGCGGCCGTAGCCCAGTGAGCAAGGTCCCCCACTCCGACCGCTGGAGGTCTGGGGATCGAGTCCCGTGAATTAACAATATTAAAAATTGAAAAAAAAAAATATTTTCTAAGTGAATAAATAAATAAAATAAAAATGAATAATTAAACGATTTTCCATTAACTATCGAATTTTTTTCGATATTAAAGAAAAAAAAAATACGCCACGGGACTCGATCCCCAGACCTCCAGCGGTCGAAGTGGGGGACCTTGCTCACTGGGCTACGGCCGCTGTTGTGACCACTGCTCAACCGTACCTCTATTATTATAGAGGCTGAACTTTGGATCGTCGTTATATCTCGGAAACTAAGACGCATTGGGGCATATCCTTTTGCTAAAATACTTAGGGTGGGTCCTTCTACATAATATATAAAACTCATCAAAATCGGTGAGTGACAACCTGTAAGGTCCCCTTGTCAGAGTTACATACCTACAAACAAACAAACAAAAAACAAACAAACCCACATGTGAAACTAATAAAAGCGTATTAAAAAGGAAGAAATTTAGCGTCCCTGGGCCCTAGTACAGCCCTGAATAAACTATGGCATTATTTTGGTACTTAAATAATTTAAGCGTTAGAAGAAATCAATTCAGTTACATTTTTGTTAATAAATTAAGCTAATTTTCTAAACTGTTACGTTTAAAAAAAGTTACTAAACAGGTGTATTTATCATATCGTGATAAGCTTATTAGTAAAATTGAGCTACATAATTAAGCTGCATTGAATTTGTGAATTGCTGGAAACATTAAATCTGTACTATGCACTTAGTGTCATTTAGGAACGGCTATATTTTGGACTGGAAACATTTTGGACCGGCGGCCTTTCGGACCGGCGTTATTTTGGACCGGCGACATTTTGGCCCGGCGACCTTTTTGACCGGCGACATTTTGGCCCGGCGACATTTTGGACTGGCGACATTTTGGACCGGCGACATTCTGGCCCGGCGACATTTGGCCGGCGACATTTTTGACTGGCGACATTTTGGCCCGGCGACATTTTTGACTGGCGACATTTTGGCCTGGCGACATTTTTGACCGGCGACATTCTGGCCCGGCGACATTTTGGCCCGCGACATTTTGGGCAGACGATATTTTGGACCGGCGACATTTTGGCCCGCGACATTTTAGCCCGCGACATTTCGGCTCGGCGACATTTTGGACCGGCGACATTTTGGCCCGCGACATTTTAGCCCGCGACATTTTGGCTCGGCGACATTTTGGACCGGCGACATTTTGGCCCGCGACATTTTAGCCCGAGACATTTTGGCTCGGCGACATTTTTGCCGCGACATTTTGGCCCGCGACATTTCGGCCGCGACATTTTGACCCCAAACCATTATACTGTTGTTCTTACAGTATAATGCAGATAAATTTTACGGCAATAAACTAAAATTTCTGACTTTACAGTAAGAAACTAAAATTGCTAGTTTTACAGTTGATTACTGTGCATTTTACAGTTTTAAATTGGAACCTCGGCTTCTAGAATTATACTGTAAAAACAACGGCTCACTTTTTGCAGTGTGGGTCTTATCACAATGTTTTTCCAGTCTACTCTATCTTTGGCCTTTTTTTTTTTTTTTTTTTGCTTTTAGTGATCTTTATAGTTTATCAAGTCTTTGAGGATATCATTCGCCTTTTCGGTCTTATTCTCGGTCTATTGCACATATCCTTCCGATATAAAAATATCTACCCCTCAATCATCAGTGTGCCAATAAATTTTAAGTTTAATAATTTGCATTTAGTTTACGAGCTGAAATTGTAAAAAAAAAAAAAAAAAAAAAAAAAAAATTAACATACTTTACAAGAAGTGTGTAGAAGTGCAGTTATTACATAGAATCAAGGGAATCACTTTTTAGTTGAGTTTTTATTGTAGCAATAACGGTAACAAAATGTGTTGTTAAACATTTTTTTTTTTTCATTTAAAAACACGATTTCTAGTTTTAGCAGTCAACATAACGTCACTAATCGATTGTAATGATGCAAGCTGTAAACAACTCGTTTTTTTTGCTGTTATTACTTCTGAGAAAAATAACTCGAGAGCATGAACTATGTAAAAAATAAACCTATACCGTGCTTATATTTTGTCGCCAAGTAGTAATTATGTTGGCGCTTTGCTAGAGAGAGCCATAACCGCTGATGCACGTTTCATTAAGTCCAGTTTTTCGTTTTATTTTAATCTTATTAGAAACGTTTCTATCACGTTGTAAATGCGACGTGAAGGATAAAAAAAATTCTCAAAGCCTCATGGCTCATAAAGAACTCTCCTATCAATCAAGTAATAAAAAATCAGAGAAACATGCTACAAGCACGCGTTTTATATTATAAAAAGTCAAAATTAAAAAAGAAAATACTTGAATAAATGTCAAAAAATTTAAAATTAGAAAGTAGGGTTTTGAGATGGGGAAAGTACGTATATATTGGTTTGTCTGTCTGCCTGTACCCCCCCCCCCTCCCATTTACTTTTGAAGGAATAGTTTGAACCGAAACAACTTTTTTTCCGAAAGATCTCGGCGAAGATTAACTGTTTTCTAATTATTTAAAGTGATATAGGGTAGACCACCAGTAAATGAACACGTAAGCGAAATTTCGATTAAAAATTCATAGCATCGTTAAAAATTGTAGAATTTGTTGTAATCCACGCTTGTTTTAGTTCAAAAATGAAGTGGGGGCTTGGTGCTTTAAAATTACCCAACAGTTCTCGACTGAGTTTAGATCCGGGGAATTTTCGCGCCAAGGATCTGAAACCCCATCTTGGCAATGGTATGATTCTTCATCATGTTGGAAGTATGTACTGGTTTATATTCATAAACATTGGTAATTAGGACATCAATTAATGGAACTGTTTTTCTCTTTGTACTAAACGAGAAGTTACCAACGTTTATTAACCCAGTAATGCCTGACATTTTTTTTCAAAGGTATTTTGTATACTGGTTACAAATAGTTTTTAATGGACACGAAAAATAATTGAAAAAAACATCATGTATAAATATTTTTTTTTATTAAAAAAAGAAAAAAAGTTCTGAGAAAGAGACGCTAGGCACCAGAGGGTGCATACTTTTTTACAAATTTTTTTTTCTGCCTACGATATAATATTTAAAAAGACATTTTATAAGAAGAAATAAAAGCAGCAATTAACATAAACTGGGAAGCAGGGAATAATTTAAAAAACTTGAGATTAAGAACGATGTAATTCTTGATAAAGATCATAATAGAACGGCTACAGAACACACTTTACAATGATTATTTGCTGCAATCTGTTAATAATGAATTGAAACAATAGCAAAGTAGTAATTTAACATTATTATTTGGTTGAAATGTTCATTTTTGGAAAATTCAGAAACACTTTTTGGACCGTCCCTAAGAAGAGACGCTAGGCATTAATGGGTTAATATCAACATGCTGAAGAATCTTGCCATCGCAAAGAAGGGGTTTCATATCATTGGCCGTGGCCCGGAAATTACCCGGATTTAAACTCAGTCGAGAACTGTTGGGTAATTTTAAAGCACCAAGTTGCCTATAGTAGCCCCACTTCACTTTCGGATTACAACAAAAATGGATAATAGAAATTAAGGTTTAAATTTAAGGTAGTGAAAAATTATGTATGTCTGTGCCTAATTGCATCCAAGTTGTATTGAAAAAAAAAAGGTTCCACATCAAATATTAAACTCTTTCTCAATTGTTTATGTATATTGTGCTTATTTCAGTAAAATTAATAATTCCCACAAAATAAATACTTGGTAAAATGAAATTATTCTTGTGGATTCATAAACATCGCAGTTTTTTGTGGTGAGTCATCCATTCTGGCCAGTACTGAAATATATAATTGGATATATCTGTACCTCAGAACCAGACTAACGTAAGTCCACTTTCGTCATTTTTCGGTAGACGGGAAAAACGATTGTCGAATGCATCGTTTTTCCCCTCTACTGAAAAATGACGAAAGTGGACTTACGTTAGTCTGGTTCTGAGGTACAGATATAGTTTCGAATGTCACAGTAAAAAGGGCTGTTACAATTTTTAGTCCTTATTATCAATTTTTATGCTAGGGAAAAATATATATTTAATAAAAACGAATTTAAAATATTCTCTTAGTTTTCTCGGAAAAGAGAAAAAAAGAATGGCCTTTAAAAGATGATAGATATAATGTTTGACTGTTATTGTACTACAATCGAAATATCTTCCAACAGATTTAAATTAATATTTTAGCTTTATTGAAAAAAAAAATCGTTTTTGACCTTTAACTATACTATATCATACATTTTATATGTCATCTTTTACGTTCGGCAATCTAAACCTCTTTCTTTATCTTTTTTTTTTCTCTTCCTCTTTGCTAAAAATAATACATAGTACAGTGTACTGGGCGAAACGCATACCATCCCAATTCAGTTTTAATCTTGTAAGCGAATGTACGGCTTCCTCTCATCAGCGAGCGAGAGTCGATAATATCGCCCTATACCCGTACGACGCCGGACTGTGATCTACTTGGCCGGACCTTGGCGACGCGCGGGCGCCCCCTGGCTCCCTTTCCTCGCTCAATTCAACTTTACGGCAACCCTATTTTCCCGCACGTTCTCGCCTCCTCTTCCTTTGAGCGTACCATCGTAAAAGATCGGGCTTGGTTTGTGGTGCCGGGGCTATATGGCGACCGGCATCGTTCTTGTGAATGAATTTGCTTCCAGATATTTAGCACTTCATTTGGAATTTGATGGGGAAGAGAAAAAAAGAGGAGGATGCGATTTCTTACGGTGTTTGCGAATTTGAAATTTAATGCAAAATAAATTGCGTTGGAAACGGGCGATAAGGTGCAGAGTAAGTAATTTTTTTTCCTTCCTTTCTTAAATCTGAGTTTAGATTTATTGATATTTAGCATCGTAAAATGTAGGATTTAAGCCTATCTTGTGGTTGGCAAGTTCAAATACGTTGCGTTTGCGTTATGCTTGGGAAAATGTACATTTTTTTACACCAAATGCATGAATTATTATGTGTGGAGTTGTGTTGGTACACATTGCTTTATTGTACTGCTCAAATTTTTTGAATTAACATTGCATTTCCTCGTGTTTGTAAGAACGTTTTAAACATTAAAAAAAATGTAATATAAATATTTGGAAAAGATTGAACCCCTATGAGTGTAGCATTTTATCAAAACCGTTTGTATCGTTTATTTTTAAGAAGGTAAAAAAACTCTATTTTGGATCTCCCCTTCTTATAAAAATTGAAAAATCCTCAGTGTTAAGTTTCGTTTTTAATGAAGAGTATTATTAATGCAATCAGCTGCTAAAATAAAATGGTTAAAGATAAGACCGGTAACATTTTCTGAGCTTTAATAAGTCAGTGCAATCTTTTCAAGAATTGTTACCTTTTCGAAGCATTCATTTAGATGCAAATCCTCATTTTGGAACGTGTTCCAATCCTCAATGCTTATTATTTGTATTTTTGTAGCTAAATAGCTATTAAAATGTATCTGGTTTCAGAGTAAAAAAATTGAAACGTGTTAATGTCAAAAGAATCGTTTTTTTAAATAGCTAAAAAAAAAAAAAGTGAAAACAAGAGTTAAAATTATGTCATATATTTTAGAGCAACCTCTCACGCACAACGTTCATTACAATATAACCAATTTTGTTGCAACTGTTTTTTGTAGCAATGTAATGTATTGTTTTACTGCAAAATTCGTATATTGGTTGTGGTGTTTCTATAAGCTTAACAAATAAAAATGCAAAATTTAATGCTTAAATATACTTCTAATATACTGCAAGAATTTGTTTTGACAAGAGCAAAAATTATTACTCAATTGCCATTGTAAAGTTTAAGAGCGTCCATTTATGATTGATATATATTTTATGCATCGTAACTGTCCTATTTGAATATTTGATACGATTTTACTTAGTGATACTATTCCTCAATTTTGCTTCAAGTTCTGTATGTCACATGCACTCTCTCTTTTTTAAAGCTTTGATTAAGCAGAATAAAGTCAATTTGGGTTGGTGAGTTGCTGGGTTAAGCTTTTAAATCGATGCCAAAAACGAAAATGAAAAACATTACTTATAAAAAGGCTGAACTTATTTTAGCATAGCATTTTTGATTTTAGGCTTTTGAAACTTTTCAGATTATGAACATTTTTTATTCTTTCCTGGATAATGTGTAAGTTTTTGGGCTCTTTTCTTGCTCTTTTACTTTAAGCTAGTATGAAATCATCACTAATTTACAGCATAAGTGTCCTAATTTACAAAATTAGAAACTCAAATTAAAATTAAATGAGTTCATGTGTGTATATTTAAAATCGTTAGTTTAGTGTTTGTTATATTGTATATTTCTATACCGGGATGGTAAAGAGCGCTATGTCCACTTGCTTTTCTTTCCTTCAAAATTGCAGTAAACAAATTTTTTCTTACTATCCCAGTATGACAATCCAAGGAACTCACCAAAAGAATGTAAGAAGAAAAGAAAAAAAAATCCTTTTAAACACATCTCCTAGAAAGTTTTGCTTTTGTGACATAGTGCCTTTTACCTTTTAACTATTTATTAGTCAGAGGAAAACATAAAAAGCAAGAGCATTGCCTGGGGCCTAAAAATAAATCTAGCATAGAAATTAAATAAAGAAATACATAAGTATAGCCTGCAGAGACTCAAAATTTTTTTGGTAATTAGATTTTAAAACAGTTTGTTGTTGCTTACCTGGTTGTACTACGAATAGTAATTTTAAAGCTGTTTACGAATTATTCTGTTGAAATTTCGAGTAATATTCTATAATGCAGCTCAGGGGTGCCCATAGAGGGGATTATGGCGCAAATTGCGCCATCAAAATTTTTGGGGGGGATTTTTTTAAACTAATTTATTTATTTAAATTATTTATTTTTTTTTAATTTAAATTATTTACTAATCTGTTTTATTTAAATTATGAATTATTTTTTTAAATTTTAATTGTTTCTTTATTATTATTATTATTTATTAATTAATTTTTTTTCGTGTGTGTGCTTTGAATGTCTGGAAAGGAAAAAAAGCGATTATATTCTGCGCATAATTAGTACTTTTAAAAAATTAATATGTAAACAAATAGTAGTTATAATTTTTAAAGAATAATATGTTTTCAAATAATAGTTATAATTTTAAAAAACAAATAAATAATATTTAAAAAATAAATAAATAACATTAAAAAAATAATATTAAAAAAAATTAAATAAGAAAGAGCAGTGAAAATAAAAATAAAAAGGACAAGAGGGTTGTGAAAAATTTTGGGGGGGGGGGGGGATTTGCGCCATTGAGCTTGGGGTGGATGGGCACTCCTGATGCAGCTTGCTAGTTTAGCGTCCATTTTGAAGCTAATGTTTACTGACAAACTAAATCCTTGTTGAAATATAACTTTTGCCTAATCCCCTTGGAGTCATGAAGATTCTTTCGTGTAAGCAGCGAGTTATCTTTCGTAAAAATAGCATGTCTTTTAAATTTATTTCAACTAATTTATAAAACATGTTTTTCTGTAGTATCTGGGTCGTTTAGTACTATACCAAATACATTTTTTTATGCAAAACCATTGTTTAACGTAGTCTTTCAAATAGAGAAATAGATAATAATAAGCTGCACCGAAAAAAAAAGGGTAGCCTTGTTTGAATTATTAATTATAATTTACGTTAAAGTGTATTGGAAAGCTAAAAAGCTGAGAAGTCCTTGTCTTTTGATTTTTAATTGTTTTTAAGGAAGAATAAATGTGTTGATATCACTCGAGCAAAATAGTTCAGCACATGACACTGAAATTATTAATTTTTTTTTAAAAAATGAAGGAATTTTTATTTAGGTTAAAATTTTAATCTGAAAATTTAAAAACCAAAAGAAAAAACATCAAGATAGTCAACAGCTTAGAATAAAATTTAGTAGTTATTTGGCATATTTTTTTTTTTTTCAAGAATTTTTCTTGAGTTTCAAAGCTCAATAAGTTACCATTTTGTGTTTAAAATTTGCTATAAAAATATAATTTATCTAGGTACACTTAAAGTATTTGAAGTATTTGAAAAAATGGTTTTTGAAAGCTTTATACTGTTAAAAACATCTATGCTAAAAATGAAAGAAAATTAAACCCAAGAAATGAACAAGTGCAATTTGAATCCATGCCAAAACATAGAAGTAGAACACCGAACAAGTGGCTATGTTAAACATGCTGCCAAATCATGTTGTTTTATTATTTTACTGATTTTTATCTTTTATCTGACTTTGATTTCATTTTTTATCTTTGTATGTTTTCATGGAGCGGTGCACTGGTTGTACGCTTTAAACGGGCACACAAGTTGAAAAATTAAATTTTGAAATTTAAATAAATAATGCTTACATTCCTTTTAGTAATACTTTACGCAAGGAACAGTTGAAAGTAAATGTGTAGCCGATTCGTTTACTTATTTAATTAAACTGAAATTCAATCTATGTATTGTTCTTCTATAAAATGTACTTAGGTTCCTTTAAAAAGTACAGGTTGCTGTAATTTCACATTTGAAAATTGCAGGTACTTGATTAACTCCAATGTAGGGGAATGGTGGGCATAGTGATAACTTACCTTCTTCAAAAAAATACAAATTGAAAATTCGTTTTGAAAATTATTATTCATAAAGAAGGAATAAGATATATTGTGATACAACGTTCTTTGAAACTTTTTTTTTATCATTTTTGGTAGTTATGTTATCCTTTCAAAAAAGTGGAGAATTTTCGTCTCAAAAAAAACATGCTGAAGAACTTGATCCTTTAACCCTACCGCTGGTAATACTTCAGCAGATATGATTCTTTAAGTTTGATTTTCATACAAATGAAACATTTTTAGAGAATCTTGATCAATAGGACACTTTCATGAAGTCCTATATTTTTTGAAAGTTAAGTTTTTACTCTGTCTGTTGCGAAATAGCGGAATACATTAAAAAAGTAAATATTACGTTCTACTTCTGCTGTATGTAAGGCAATTCAATATAATTGCAGAAAAATGAAAGAAGCGGAAACATTTATAGTAAAAAGAAATTGGTGTCTAACCCATGGTTCCGCCAAAAGAGAAGTTCGCATAGTAGCAATTTTGATAAGAAATCGTTGATAGCAAATTATGTATGGTCAGTCCACTAGTAAATAATCGCAGTGTATTTACTTCGCTTTGCAAACAATATTTTTTACGTAGTGCTTTAATTTTTTTTAATTCCTCGTTATTTAAAACGTAAATATGTTTTTAAATATACTATTCCCGACTGCTTATTTTCTATCTTGTAGTTTCAAGAATTATGTGACATGTTGGAAAATATTCCCCCGTTTGCTGCTGGCATTATGTTAAGAGATATCGTTTAGTGTGTCTCTTGTGGTTACAATATTCATTACTGGGGCACTCTCTTTTCATTCTTTTCTAAGGTGTAGTTTCAATACACCACATTACGCAATTTTACTTCTCGTCATGGAAAATACTACAGCCCTGTGCATACTAAATAAAGTACTCAGAAAACAAATTTTGTCCCTAGAAATGCATTGTAACGAGTCCGTAGCACCTTCAACTTTCTTAAATAATCTCATTCCAATCTTGAGGAAGTAACTATAAATTTATTTACAAGTCTGTACACTTATTTACAACAGGAGCAGGAAACAATTACTAAACATCCAGCAATTAGGTGGCAAACAGTACACTGTACTCTCAACAGTAACTCAGCACCACGTATCCGACGTGAACAGTAATTAAGAAATTACAAAAGCAGAACAAACATTCGTCCGAGCGAATAAAACGAGTCTGCTAGACATCAAATCTGAAAAGAACTCACTAACTGTGTTCAAGACAGTTGGACAGCTATTTATACTCGGAAGGAAATTTCTGCAACATTCTAGAAAAATCCGGAGTGTTCGATTCATTCACAAACTTAAATAATCCATTCAAGAAAATTCTAGTGATAAAAAGAAAAACCCACGATATTACAACTCCGAGCGAAAATGTCTTCATGCTTATTAAATGTAGGAGAAGTG